>SJYC01120368.1:0-17834 GCA_006408675.1 Madoqua kirkii
GGGAACACATGTATACTAGTGGCAGATTCATGTTGATGTATGGCAAAACCAATATAATATTGTAAAGTAATTAACCTCCAGTTAAAATAAATAAATTTATATTTTAAAAAATCATCTCAGTGTCTAAAAGAAAACAGCAAATTCTCTTATATGCATTTATTCAATTACAATATGTTCCTTATGTTTCAGTATAGAAGAAAATTCTATTCACACAAAAGACATGCAGTTGGAAAATACATAATTAATTTAACAAGCATTTCAGATTATTATAGATAATCTTTGATACATTATAACTCAACAAATTGTGTTTTCTACAAATTGAGCTTTCTTAAGATGAGTACAATGCAGCATTTAAAAGTATTTCAAAGAACTTTTAAACTTTGCTATGCTAAAAGTAATTGGTTTCTGAGTTTTTAATAATGTTTTACCCCATTCATGATTTTGTTACTTAGAACTATCCATTCACTAGATTTATGTATATTTTCTAAACTTGGATACATTATATAAAACATACAATATCAAAGTCACAGTCATTCTTACCACTGGAATGGAAACGTAGGAACTTAAGAAACACCTGGCTGCTGCTGCTGCTGCTAAATCACTTCAGTTGTGTCCGACTCTCTGCGACCCCATAGATGGCAGCCCACCAGGCTCTGCCATCACTGGCATTCTCCAGGCAAGAACACTGGAGTGGGTTGCCATTTCCTTCTCCCATGCATGAAAGTGAAAAGTGAAAGTGAAGTTGTTCAGTGGTATCCGACTCTTAGTGACCCCATGGAATGCAGCCTACCAGGCTCCTCCATCCATGGGATTTTCCAGGCAAGAGTACTGGAATGGGTTGCAATCTGGAGTAACAGGCAAATGTGGCCTTGGAGTACAGAACGAAGCAGGGCAAAGGTTAACAGAGTTCTGCCAGGAGAACGCATTGGTCATAGCAAACACCCTCTTCCAACAACACAAGAGAAGACTCTCTACATGTGGACATCACCAGATGGTCAGTATTGAAATCAGATTGATTATATCCTTTGCAGCCAAAGATGGAGAAGCTCTATACAGTCAGCAAAAACAAGACCAGGAGTGGACTGTGGCTCAGATCATGAGCTCCTTATTGACAAATTCAGACTTAAATAGAAGAAAGTGAGGAAAACCACTAGACCTTTCAGATATGACCTAAGACAAATCCCTTATGATTATACAGTAGAAGTGAGAAATAGATTTAAGGGACTAGAGCTGATAGAAAGAGTGCCTGGTGAACTAAGGATGGATGTTTGTGACACTCTACAGAAGACAGGGATCAAGACCTTCCCCCCAAAAATGAAATGCAAAACAGCAAAATGGCTGTCTGAGGATGCCTTACAAATAGCTGTGAAAACAAGAGAAACAACAAGAAAATGAGAAAAGGAAATATATGCACATTTGAACGCAGAGTTTCAAGAATAGCAAGGAGAGATAAGAAAAAGTGAAAAAGAACTAAAGAGGCTCTTGATGAAAGTGAAAGAGAAAAGTGAAAAATTTGGCTTAAAGCTCAACATCCAGAAAACTAAGATCATGGCAACCAGTCCCATCACTTCATGGTAAATAGATGGGGAAACAGTGGCTGACTTGATTTTGGGGGGCTCCAAAATCACTGCAGATGGTGATTGCAGCCATGAAATTAAAAGACATTTGCTACTTGAAAGTTATGAAAAATCTAGACAGCATATTACAAAGCAGAGACATTACTTTGCCAACAAATGTCCGTCTAATCAAGGCTATGGTTTTTCTAGTAGTCGTGTATGGATGTGAGAGTTGGACTATAAGAAAGCTGAGCACAATATAATTGATGCTTTTTTACTGTGTATTGGAAAAGACTCTTGAGAGTCCCTTGGACTACAGGAAGATCCAACCATTCCATCCTAAAGGAGATCAGTCGTGGGTGTTCATTGGAGGGACTGATGTTGAAGCTGAAACTCCAATACTTTGGCCACCTGATGTGGAGAAATGGCTAATTTAAAAAGACTCTGATGCTGGGAAAGATTGAGGGCAAGAGGAGAAGGGGATGACATAGGATGAGATGGTAAGAAGGCATCACTGACACAATGGAAGTGGGTTTGGGTGATCTCTGGGAGTTGATGATGGACATGAAGGTCTGGCGTGCTGCGGTCATGGGGTTGCAAAGAGTCAGACACGACTGAGCAACTGAACTGAACTGAACTGATTCATACCGTTACAAATCTCATAAGAAAAATGATAACTATTGTGAAGTGTCATATTTATTGTGGCTGATACAATTTTCCAAAATCTAATTTTTATTTGAAATCTTGGAGTTCAAGTAGTTTCAGTTACTGTCCTTGAGTTAATTACCTCACCTGGTTTATTTTCACCAAAATATCTACCAAATTTCCAATCTGAATAAGCATCTTTTGTCTCTCAATCATTTAAATAAAAATTGTATTCCATGAAAAAAGAAGCAAGTGTATCTTGCAAATGAATTGTACACGTTTTACCCTTTAGGAAACAATTTCATTTCAATATGCAGCAGAAAGTTATCATGTGCCTTTCTACTTTTTTTCACACAAAACATTAAATGAAAATACTATTGAGTCATACTTAATTAATTCAAACTAATTTTTACTTCATCAAGGATTTTTTAAAATTAATTTTATTGGAGTATAGTTGCTCTACAATGTGTTAGTTTCAGGTGGCTCAGAGGTTAAAGCGTCTGCCTACAATGAGAGAGAACCGGGTTCGATCCCTGGGTCGAGAAGATTCCCTGGAGAAGGACATGGCAACCCATTCCGGTATCCTTGCCTGGGAAATCCCATGGATGGAGGAGCTTGGTGGCCTACAGTCCACGGGGTAGCAAAGAATCAGACACGACTGAGTGACTACACTTTCATTTGTCTACTTTAAAACAAGGTGAACTGGTTGTATATATATGTGAGAGAATATATATATTCTCTCCTTTTTGATTTCCTTCTCTTTTAGGTCATCACAGGGCACTGAGGAGAGTTCCCTAAGCTATATAGTAAGTTCTTATTTGTTATCTATTTTATACATACATACATACATATATATATGTCAACTCCAATTTCCCAATTTATCCCATCACTTCTCTTCCATATAGCTGTCCATACATTTGTTTTCTACATTGTGTCTCTATTTCTGTTTTGCAAATAAAATCATCTATAGCATTATCTAGATACCACATGTAAGCAATATTGTATGGTATTTGTTTTTCTGACTTACTACACTGTATGACGGTCTCTAGTTCCATCCACATCTGTATAAATGGCACAGTTTCATTCTTCTTTATGAGTGAAAAAATAATCTTAATTTAAACTGGCATTTTTGGCTTTATTGCTATTACATAATGATGATGACCATAGTAACAACTAGCATCAAAATTAGTACCCCTACTTGCTTTGTGCTAAGGAGGACCCATCAGTTTTATATCATCAATGAAAACATATACATGTTTATCAGTAAAAAAGACAAAGAACATGTTAGTTTTTTAGTGAAAATAGTGTTGCCTTTGCAGACACTTATAAATGTTTTAGAGACTGAAGAGTATGAAGCACAGACTTGAGAACTTGAGAGCCACTAATGCATAAAACGAGGCTTCTCACGTAACACAGAGATATAGAATATGCCTGCCAATGCAAGAGACACAGGAGTCGTGGCTTCAGTCCCTGGGTTGGGAAGATACTGGGGAGTAGGAACTATCAACCCACTCCAGTAGTCTTGCCTGAAAAAAATCTGTGGACATAGGATCCTGGAAAGCTACAATCTATGGGATCACAAAGAGTTAGACATGACTGAGCGACTGAATACACACAATTTATAAAATACAGAATAAAATTCAACATAACAAGAAATAACTATAACCCTAAATCCTCTAGTGTTGATATTTTGGTGTACAGTTTTCCAGATTATTTTTCTGGAAAGACTGAATGCCTTAGCATAGGGACAGTTATATAGCAAGAACAGGGAAGTATTTGTTGACTCTATATTTGTTGACATACACACACACAGCTTATATCCTAGATCAAAACCATCCAAAATGTTGGTTACTAGCCAAAGGTGATATTTTAACTAGTCACATTACAATTTATTAAAATATTAAAAATTTAATAAAATGTTTTCTTTTACTTTATAGTATACCATATTATCAACACAATTTTGGTCAAGAAAGCTCCTCAGGTATAAAAAGGAAAAGATAATTTCATATATATTTTAGGTTTCCAGTGTACTAAACTAAGACATGTTTAAATTGATTTATGAATTTTATATTTACCTGTAACTGTTAGAGGGTTTTTACTCATACTACTTTCATTTAAATTTCACCTCTGAGTATATATATTTGAAGAAAACATCATGACATTGATCTCCATTCTGAATGTGAGACTAAGGTCACTTACAGTTTCCTTATTCTTCATATATATATATATATGGGCTATATATATAGGCTATTTGGACTTCCTAGATGGCTCAGTGGTAAAGAATCTGTGTGTCAATGCAGGAGACACAGGTTCAATCCCTGGGTTGGAAAGATTTCTTGGAGAAGGAATGGCAACCCACTCCAGAAGTCATACCTGGAGAATCCCATGTGCACAGGAGCCTGGAAGGCTACAGTCCATAGGGTCACAAAGAATTGGACATGGCTAAGCGACTGAGCACACATACACGTATATGCTATTTAATCAATATAATACAATCTTTAATATTTTTGCATATTTTTTAAATTATTGCCTCACTTTTTGAAATTTCTGGGTCAAGTGGCTATTTAGTTTGAACTTTTAGTGCATGTTTCTAAACTATATCCCAAAATATCTACAACTTTTGAAATCTCTTCTAGTCTTGTTTGAACTGTGATTATCTTATACAAGCTGGTTTCATACCAGCATATTTCATATCCCTCTTTTTAAAGTGTGCCAAATGATGTGATTAAAATATGTTATCCAGTTATGCTAATTTGTATTGTTGATTTTATTTTCTTGAGCAGACCTTTAAAGAAAAAAGATTAAGACAGTCTTTAGGTTGTAGGAGTCAGGAGAGAAGGGAGAAAAGGAAGGCTTTTCTTGTAGGAAAAAAAAAAACAAAAACAAAACACATGCTCCAATAATTCAACTGAAGTATGCTTCTTTCCTAGCCAGCACTAGTTGACCAATTTCCAAGTGCATATATTATGTGCTATGCTCATCTTGCAAAATCAGGAGGGACCAGCCCTTAAAATCCATCAAAATTGAGGACATCATACAAATACCAAGAGGCTGTGAAAAGCAGCTTTAATTACTTTATGTAAGTAATAAACTTACATAATTGAGGTATCAGGCAGAGGAGAATAGGCCTCTCAGACACTTCTAAAATGACTTGAGAGAGCAAAGAAAGCAAAGTGGCCTGGCTGTTGACCATGGTTAGGAGTTAAGGGTTTTCATGGGCAAGTAGGGACTTGTATGGTTAGAATCTTTCACTGGCTCCAAAGGAGAACACCCAGACTTTCTTTTTATCTTTCCAAGATATAAAGCCCAAGCAGAAAATGAAGAGACGGGACTAAAAAGCAGTCACACATCAAAATATGGGGTCAAATTCCACATTGCAGTGTGGTTGTGTGCATTTTGACTAGTCTCAACTATTCTTGTTTACATGCATGTAATCCTCTGCTTGCCTGATAGCTCAGCTGGTAAAAAATCCACCTGCAATGTAGGAGACTTGGGTTTGATCCCTAGGTTGGGAAAATCCCCCCTGGAGAAGAGAGTAACCAATAGCTACCCTCTCCAGTATCCTGGCCTGGAGAATTCCGTGGACTGTACAACCATGGGGTCACAAAGAGTCAGAAAAGGCTGAGTGACTTTCACTTTCACTTCAGTTCTCTGCTATATACTTATCAGTTTCACAAAGCAACCCTCACCTTTGTGAAATTGCATTGCTTTTGGTTTTAGTTTCTATAGCCTCAGCAGAAAGCCTTGGCTTACTTCCTTCTTCTTCTTTGTTCATTAACATCCTGGATGCCTTTGAGGGTTGCTTTTTTGTTTATTTAGTCTGGCATGAGGATGATCCAGGGAGATGGTATAGGGTGGGAGGTGGGAGGGGGATTCAGGATTGGGAGCTTGTATATACCTGTGGTGGATTCATGTCTATGTATGGCAAAGCCAATACAGTATTATAAAGTAAAAATAAATAAATAAATAATTGCATTGTGCTTAAAGTATGTATAAAGCTCATATCCTCAAAACCTGATTTAAAAAAAAAAACTGTTTTTCATGGCTAATATTCATATACCTCTTATCCTTTCATCTGTTGATGGACTTTTAGGTTGCTCCCATGTGCTGGATATTGTGAACAGTGCTTCAGTGAACATTGGAGAGCATGCCTTTAGAAGGAACAAAATTTGTAGAAATGTGGATGGACCTAGAATCTGTCATATAGAGTGAGGTAAGACAGAAAGAGAAAAGCACATATCATACATTAATATATGTATGTGGGATCTAGAAGAATGGTACATATGAACCTATTTCTAAAGCAGGAATAGAGACACAGACTTAGAGAATGGACTTTTGGACCCAGGGGAAGAGGGAGTGGGATGAATGGAAGATTGAGATTGACCTTTGTGCATTGCTAAGTGTAAAACAGATAGCTGGGAAGGTGTTGCACAGCACAGGGAGCTCATCCCAGTACTCTGTGGTAACCTAGACAGGTGGGATGGATGGTGGGGGTTGGGAGGGAGGTCCAAGAGGGAGGGAATATGTGTATACATATAGCTGATTCACTTTGCTGTACAGAAGGAAGCAGCACACATTGTAAAACAACTATAACCCAATTTAAAAAGAGAAAGGGTTTGTCTTTCAAAAATGATATCAGTCATTTTTATGTGACTGTCACAGACACAGTTCCTGACTCCAATTTCTATACCCAGTCTGATAAATGCCCAGGAGGACGACATCATCACTGAAGGTGATCCAAGTGTCCTCATTTGTGGAAGGCAGAATTCTAAGATAGTGTACAAAAGTCTTATCCTATAGGATTATACCTTGTATAATTGCCAGGGTTTGTCAAGATAGTTGGAGAGTCATTCCCAAGGAGAAGGTCATTTTATGTGACTCAGCTGACATCAAGAAAGAGAGATTATCCTGAGTTGACATGACTTTATTAGATGAGCCCTCAAAAAGGATTATGATAAGAGGCAGATTCTCCATTGTTAGCTTTGGAGTTGGAAAGATGACCTTTCCTGAGACTACAAATGTCTAAGAAAACATTTGTAGACAGTGCCTTGGATCCTTGTAAACTGCCCTTACAGCTCATCCTCCTCTGACTTTGACTCAATGACTTATCATAATGTTTACTGAGAGACTCTACTATGTGCTATACACTGGTCTTCAAACAGTCAGAAGAGGAGACGGCAATCTCAGTGAAATATTTCTGTTATGATTGAAAATGTCCTCAAACTCTGTGAATAATATCAGGCAGCTAAACCCAGACATACATCATCCTCTTTATTTTAGTCCAAACCTCATTTTTTACCCAAATGGTTTGAGTCAGCTGATGATTTACCAGACTTGTCCTCCTGAGGCAGGGACTATACAAAGAAATTTACCAGGGCAAACAATCTGTCTGATCTGATAAAAAGATAAGGCATCCAGAATAGCTTCCAGCCTATGGATATTTTAAAAACCAGCCATACTTCTTAGTTCAATGGCTTCAAAGATATGCTTCCTTGGATTAGTGGAAAATATTGATTTCATGTCTTGTGATTTGTTTAAAAGTATGTAGTTTATTTAGGATCAGTTCAGTTCAGTCAGGTCAGTTGCTCAGTTGTGTCCAACTCTTTGCAACCCCATGAATTGCAGCATGCCAGGCCTCCCTGTCCATCACCAATTCCTGGAGTTCAGTCAAACTCACCTCCATCGAGCTGGTGATTCCATGCAGCCATCTCATCCTCTGTCATGTCCTTCTCCTCCTGCCCTCAGTCCCTCCCAGCATCAGAGTCTTTTCCAGTGAGTCAAATCTTCACATGAGGTGGCCAAAGTACTTGAGTTTCAGCTTTACATCAGTTCTTGCAAAGAACACCCAGGACTGATCTCCTTTAGAGGGGAATGGTTGGAGCTCCTTGCAGTCCAAGGGACTCTCAAGAGTTTTCTCCAACACCACAGTTCAAAAGCATCAATTCTTCAGTGCTCATCTTCCTTCACAGTCCAACTCTCACATCCATACATGACCACCTTGACTAGATGGACCTTTATTGGCAAAGTAATATCTCTGCTTTTGAATATGCTATCTAGGTGGGTCATAACTTTTCTTCCAAGGAGTAAGCGTCTTTTAATTTCATGACTGCAGTCACCATCTGCAGTGATTTTGGAGCCCCAAAACATAAAGTCTGACACTGTTTCCACTGGTTCTCCATCTATTTCCCATGAGGTGATGAGACCAGATGCCATGATTTTAGTTTTCTGAATGTTGAGTTTTAAGCAACTTTTTCACTTTCCTCTTTCATGTTCATCAAGAGGCTTTTAGTTCGTCTTCACTTCTGCCATAGTTTCCCTTTAAACTGCAGAAAAATCAATGAGTCAACTGCCAGAAAACATAAACTGACATGCCACCTAACTTTGTTTTATAATACTTTTAGCTATGTATCTGATTCTGAACTGAAAGTGTATAAAACTTTACTCCTTTCTGCTTTATAATTTTCCTAGCAATTTCCACCCAGGTTAACTAGCACCCTCCTCCCTTGCCCAAAGCCTTCTCTTGGCATGAAGATAAGTGTTTCTTAAGTCATCATGGAAAAAGAATATAACCAAAATATACTGTGCATCTACTGTGATCCAAGGACTTTGATTTGGGGCTACAAGGCCACAGGTCAGTACATGTCAGAAAGCATTTTTTTCTTTCTTTATTGAGGTATTGTTGTTTTACTATGTTGTGTTAGCTTCTGCTGTACAATGAAATGAATCATTGTATACATATATCCCCTCCCTCTTGAACCTCCCTCTCAACCCACCCCCATCCCACTCATCAAGGTCACCATAGAGCACTGAGCTTAAATCCCTGTGCTATACAACAGCTTACTACTTACTGTTTTACACATGGCAGTTTATATATATATATATTTATATATGTCAATCCTAATCTCCCAGTTCATCCCCTCCTACCCATCTATGTCCACATGTCCTTAAAAAAGTAAAAATATAACTACCATATGATCCAACAATATGATGCCCTATTGCTGGGCACATACTGGGAAAAGTATAATTCAAAAAGAAACATGCATCCCAACATTCATCACCAAAACATTTTAATGCATACATGAATATTGTCATTATACAAGGGAAGAAAAGTATTTTAAAAGGTAGATTATGTGATCTGACTTTATTCACTCCTTCTCCCCTATTTTTCATGGCAATAATAAGTAGGTTTGAAAGATAACTGATGTTTCTCTGACTTCAATAAGTAGAAGATTTCTTGGATTCCTGTGAGACATGCCAAGGAAAAATGGTGACCCGTCATATGAGTAAACAAAGGATGTTGCAATCATCAACCACTGCTGCCATCCTGGATGGCTATCCCAGGGAGATCTCAGGATGCAGATAAATGGGCTGCCCACTACCAAGACCTCAGCCACTGTATACAACCACAGCTGTGTAGCAAGAAGAGACCCAGGATGAGAGGCACAGGATGTTAGAACCATATAGCTAAAGTGCATATCAAAGGAAAGATTTCAGTGAACCCAGGCTCTTACATCTTCCCATACGCAAAAAAGCACTAAATTCCTTAACTTGATATGTCTGTTTCTTTTTGTAATCAATATTAAACTTTTGATATTCAGATTACCTACTTTTTGTTGTAAAAATTCCTATATATCCTGGCTACACCCTTGCCTATTCAGAGTAGTCCCTCAGAGTGACCCGAGATGCTATATCACTGGCTTAAGTCCTCAATATTGTCTGCTGAAAATATGATTTTCAAATTTTAGTTTGCACATTTTTTTTCAAGTCAACAGAGGGAAAATTTACCTTGATGATTCCAGAGTTTCTTCATGTAAACTGTGTATCTGAATTGGAGTCACTACAACAAAACCTCACAAGGAATTTCAATCCACTTCCTTTCCAGGTGAATTCATATATGAGAAGCCCTGAAACAGTGTAAGAAGAAAGTCATGAATTAAAGTAAAGCATCACTGAGACTAAACAACAAGAGATATAAGGTGCTTTGACAGGAAAGGGCTCTCTGCAGAAGGATACTTTGTCCTCTCACTAATATTAAACCAGGCATCCTACTCTCTACTCATCCCTGGCTGGAGCACACCTTTCAAATCTTTTGAAATAATCTGTTCAGTCCTTCTGTAGATTAAAGAAGGAGATACGAAGACCAAGCAATTAAAAGTCAGCAAAATCAAGACCAGGAGCTGACTGTGGCTCAGATCATGAACTCCTTATTGCCAAATTCAGACTTAAATCAAAGAAAGTAGGGAAAACCACTAGACCATTCAGGTATGATCAAAATCAAATCCCATATGATTATACAGTGGAAGTGACAAATAGACTAAAGGATTAGATCTGATAGAGTGCTTGAAGAACTATGGATGGAGGTTCATGACAGGAAGCAGTGATCAAGACCATCTCCAAGGAAAAGAAATGCCAAAAGACCAAATGATTGTCTGAGGAAGCTTTACAAACAGCTATGAAAAGAAGAGAAGTGGAAGGCAAAGGAAAAAAGGAAAGATATACCCATTTGCATGCAGAATTCCAAAGAATAGCAAGAAGAAATAAGAAAGCCTTTCTCAGTGATTAATGCAGAGAAATATAAGAAAATGATAGAGTGTAAAAAAACTAGAGATCTCTTCAAGAAAATTAGAAATTCCAGGGGAACATTTCACACAAGGATGGGCAAAACAAAGGACAGAAATTGTGTGGACCTAACAGAAGCAGAAGATATTAAGAAGAGGTGGCAAAAATATACAGAAGAACTATACAAAAAAGATCTTCAAGACCCAGATAACCATAATGGTGTGATCCCTCACCTAGAACCAGACATCCTGGAATGTGAAGTCAAATAGGCCTTAGGAAGCATCACTATGAACAAAGCTAGTGGAGGTGATGGAATTCCAGTTGAGCTATTTCAAATCCTAAACAATGATGCTGTGAAAGTGCTGTACTCGTTATGCAAGCAAATTTGGAAAATTCAGCAGTAGCATTGAACTGGAAACGGTCAATTTTCATTCCAGTCCTAAAGAAAGGCAATGCCAAAGAATGTTCATACTATCACACAAGAGCACTCATCTCAACGCTAGCAAACTAATGTTCAAAGTTATCTAAGACAGGCTTCAACAGTATGTGACTTATGAACTTCCAGATATCCAAGCTGGATTTAGAAAAGGCAGAGGAACCAGAGATCAAATTGCCAAAATCCATTGGATCATAGAAAAAGCAAGAGAGTTCCAGAAAAACATCTACTTCTGCTTTATTGACTAATCCAAAGCATTTGTGTAGATCAAAATGAATTGTGTAAAATTCTTCAAGAGATGGGAATATCTGACCTGCCTGTTGAGAAATCTGTATGCATGTCAAGAAACAACAGTTAGAACTGGACATGGGACAACAGACTTGTTCCAAATTGGAAAAAGAGTTTGTCAAGGCTATATACTGTCACCCTGCTTATTTAGCTATATGCAAAGTACATCATGCAAAATGCTGGGCTGGATGAAGCACAAGCTGGAATCAAGATTGCCAGGATAAACATCAATAACCTGAGATGCACAGATGACACCACATTTATGGTCAAAAGTGAAGAGGAACTTAAGATCATCTTGATGAAACTGAAAGAGGAAAATGAAAAAGCTGGCTTAAAACTCAACAGTCCAAAAGATCATGGCATCCAGTCCCATCAGTTCATGGCAAATAGATGAAGAAACAATGGAAACGGTGACACATTTCACTTTCTTGGGCTCCAAAATCACTGCAGATGGTGACTGCAGTCATGAGATTAAAATACACTTGCTCCTTGGCAGAAAAGCTATTGCAAACCTAGACAGCATATGGAATAGCAGAGACATTGGTTTGTCAACAAATGTCCATCTAGTCAAAGTTATTGTTTTTCTAGTTATCATGTATGGATGGGAGAGTTAGACTATAAAAAAAGCTGAGCACTGAAGATTTGATGCTTTTGAACTGTAGTGTTGGAAAAGAATTTTGAGAATCCCTTGGACTGCAAGGAGCTCCAACAAGTCAATTCTAAAGGAAATTAGTCCTGGGTATTCATTGGAAGCACTGATGGTGAAGCTAAAGCTCCAGTACTTTGGCCACCAGAGGCGAAGAACTGACTCATTAGAAAAGACCCAAATTTTGGGAAAGATTGAAGGCAGGAGGAGAAGGGGATGACAGAGCATGACAGAGTTGGATGGCATTGTTGCGGCCAGTGTGAGAAAAGCAAGACAGACTCCATCTTGAAGCCTGTCATCCATCTTAAAGACAGATGTGAACTGGGCATGAACCTTGCCCAAGAGTGAGGAAGCTCTTGCTAAAGAAGTCCAGGTCTCCTGGAGACTTCCCTCCCTATCCATGACAAATGGAGATTGTAGTTGAGGTCAGGCTGCCCCTGTTAGATTAACCATGGAGACATCCCCGCCTTGATGTATAATCATTGTTTCCCCCACCCTTTAATCTTAATTGTTTGTCCTCCTAGCACCTATTTGTTGTAAAATTCTGTCATATACAACAAAGAGATTGTTACTATGTAACCAGTCACATAGTGGGCGGTACAAAACTGGGCCTTCCAGAAACATCAAAGTCTTTGTTGGGAACTGATTCCCCTTGAACCCGCTGGAGTAATAAACTGTATTCCACTGTCTTGAGTGTCCTTTGAGATGTGTTTCATGACTCTGGATTCCACAACAGTATCATTGACTCGATGGATGTGGGAGAAAATGGACTCAGTGTCCCCAAAAAACAACCTCCGAAGATTTCACTCCGCCATAAAAGCTTTTAAAGGAAAACAGGGAAGTCATCTCAGTCAATCATTGACACAGAGTGTCAGAGTGTTCGCGTCCCCCACTGCGTGCAGACTTCTGTGCAGGCTTACAACTCCTCAAGACCTTCTCAATGTTATCTTTTGCACACAACTTGGTCACACGGTTTTGGGGGAGATTCTGAATGGGAAGCTAGGGAAGAAATCTTGTCATCTGTTAATTCAGTCACTTCAGTTCAGTTGCTTAGTTGTGTTTGACTCTTTGTGACCCCATGGCCTTTTGCAAATATTACTTTTTGCAGCAGTGTGCAGCTAAATCTGATTCAGTAACAAAGATGAGGTCACTGTCCTTGGTTTCTCTAACTTTACAACATGGTTGAGACACATAGAAGGCTTACTTAAAATGAAACTTGAATCTAAGTTGATCAGGCTGTTCAAGAAGGCAGGCCAGGTCAGTACTCTCCCCTTAATGTAATGGAAATGGAAAGTAATTATGTAGATCTTGAAAAAGATCTATGTAATATAGGTATTTTTTGTTTTTGAAATATGAGTAAATGGCCCAATATAACAGTTTAAAATAACAAAGAGAAGTAAGATGCTTTTGTTTTCTCCTTCAAATTTTGTGGAGGTCACCAAGTTTCATTTTAGAATACATTAAATCAATCATATGTTCATCACTAATTTGGGATTTTTTTAAATTGCAATTATTAGAAAAATGGAATTTTGCTTTTGTAAAAAGTTGTCTGCTGACCTTTGGAAACCTTGGTTCTTTAGTTAACTAATTGCATGCAAATGAAAAAAAATCAGTGAGCATATTTAAATGTAAATTTTACATCACTTTTTAAGTCGTTTTATTTCTTTCATTGGTTTTGTGCCAAGAGCTCAAGCATGTGATTTATTTAGGTTTCTATTTCTGCTGTGTACCTAATATGCGAAAACAGTCTGTGCCATCATTAAAAAGTCATTTTAACAAATGACCACAGCAAGCCTTGCTACTTCTACTCATCCTCCTGTCTCTCTTTGAAAGAGCTGGAAACACTTGGGTTCACACTTCCCTGAAAACCAGGGCAACCTGCATGCAAATCTGAGATTCCAAGAGCACAAACTTTCTCATGCCATCATCATCAAACAAGATTAATGAGACTTTCACCTACTGACATCACTGAGCTTGTTCAGTGTCTATATCACTTGAACAGTTCTTAGTAAAGTCAGTTTTCATGCTGATACCTATGTGGTGGACACAGAGAGACATGGGGCAAAGAAGGAGGATGAATTCTTACTGAACTTGTAGTCTGTGCCCCACACTGTGTGAGACCTTCTACATATCCCATGTGTCATTAAATACTCATAACCCAGCAAAGTAGGCATCATACTCATTTGAAATGACAAATAGGAGTATCAACTTGGAAAAAAATAGACCAAAGTCAAACAACCACAAGGCAAGAGAATTAGAATTTAAATCTCAGTTTTTCCAAGTCTAGATTTCTTAAAATTATTTTGCTTTGTCTCACCTCCTTTCCATAACCCCTCTTTCCCTCAAATATATACACAGAAATAAACCCAGAGGTTGTACTTGGTCTTGTATTATATGTAAAGTCAATAAATATTACCCACAGGCTGTGACAGAAGAATTTCTCTCTGATAAAATTCCCCATTGTATTTCTTTGTCAGTTTCTGAAATTCCCACCACCTCAGATTTTAGAGGATTAGAGGTTCACCACTCTGCCAACATGTTAATTTATTCTTTTGCCTTGCTTCAGTCATGCCTGTGCTTTATTCTAATGACAATCTTGAGTTAGATAAATAAATCATATTATACGTGAACTACCCAAAACAACCACCATGCACAATCTTGATTTCCAATACCAAGCCAAGGGTGGCAAGTAGGATCACAGCACACAAAGCACACAGAACCCATCTCTCCTATGCTTCCAGCAAGATCTACACAGCAGCCTGTCAGCAGCACAATGCACTTCATCCATGTGCTCCTCTTTGGGCCTGCCTAACCCTGCAGAGATAGGAGCCTCTCTGCCACCAGACTCACCTGGCTCAGGCCTTCTCATTGTGATGGGAAAACATGTTACTGAATTGGGTCCCTTTGTTGGTAGAGAGTTGCTTTTATTTAGAATTCCAGCAAGTGGAGAGATTATAACTCAGTGTCCCTAAAATCACCTCTGAAGATTCTTCTTGACCGTGAAAAGGGAAAGAGGGAAGTAATCTCAGTTAATCCTCGAAACAAGGGTCAGAATGGTCACCACTTTCCACTGTATGCATACTTCTTGTGATCTTTCCTTAGATGTATCATGTTCACATAGGCCTTTTGTGAGATTACTGAAGGAGGTGCTAGGGAAGGGATCCAGTCATCTGTTAATTACTTATTCTTCATTTCTACTTATTTAATCTATGGAAAGAACCCACAAATTAGTCCAGGCGTTGTGTGATTAGAAGAATGAAAGATGTGCTGGGGCTGGAGATGAGTAGAGCATAGGGGAACCTGGTTTAAGGTTAGTGACTAGACAAAATGATGCCTCAGGCAAACAATTATTTCCTGCTCTACTTGCACAAAGTCATAATGGAAGAACTGACCTTTTCCCTTTTTTAAGTTCAGTTCAGTTGCAAAGTCTTGTCCAACTCTTTGCAACCCCATGAATTGCAGCTCACCAGGCCTCCCTGTCTATCACCAACTCCCAGAGTTCACTTAGACTCACGTCCATCGAGTCCGTGATGCCATCCAGCCATCTCATCCTCTGTCGTCCCCTTCTCCTCCTTCCCACAATCCCTCCCAGCATCAGAGTCTTTTCCAGTGAGTCAACTCTTCGCAGGAGGTGGCCAAAGTACTGGAGTTTCAGCTTTAGCATCATTCCTTCCAAAGAAATCCCAGGGCTGATCTCCTTCAGAATGGACTGGTTGGATCTCCTTGCAGTCCAAGGACTCTCAAGAGTCTTCTCCAACACCACAGTTCAAAAGCATCAATTCTTTAGCACTCAGCTTTTTTCACAGTCCAACTTTCACATCCATACATGACCACTGGAAAAACCATAGCCTTGACTAGGCGGACCTTAGTCGGCAAAGTAATGCCTCTAGTTTTGAATATGCTATCTAGGTTGGTCATAACTTTCCTTCCAAGGAGTAAGCGTCTTTTAATTTCATGGCTGCAGTCACCATCTGCAGTGATTTTGGAGCTAAAAAACATGAAGTCTGACACTGTTTCCACTGTTTCTCCATCTATTTCCCATGAAGTGATGGGACCAGATGCCATGATCTTCGTTTTCTGAATGTTGAGCTTTAAGTCAACTTTTTCACTTTCTTCTTTCACTTTCATCAAGAGGCTTTTTAGTTTTCTTCACTTTCTGTCATAAGGGTGATGTCATCTGCATATCTGAGGTCTAGATATTTCTCCCAGCAATCTTGATTCCAGCTTGTCCTTCTTTCAGCCCAGCGTTTCTCATTATGTACTCTGCATATAAGTTAAATAAGCAAGGTGACAACAGACAGCCTTGACGTACTTCTTTTCCTATTAGGAACCAGTCTGTTGTTCCATGTCCAGTTCTAACTGTTGCTTCCTGACCTGCATATAGGTTTCTTAAGAGGCAGGTCAGGTGGTCTGGTATTCCCATTCCACAGTTTCTTGTGATCCACACAGTCAAAGGCTTTGGCATAGTCAATAAAGTAGAAATACATGTTTTTCTGGAACTCTCTTGCTTTTTCCATGATCCAGCAGATGTTGGTAATTTGATCTCTGGTTTCTCTGCCTTTTTAAAAACTGGCCGGAACATCTGGAAGTTCACAGTTCATGTACAGCTGAAATCTGATTTGCAGAATTTTGAGCATTACTTTGCTAACGTGTGAGATGATTGCAGTTGTGTGGTAGTTTGAGCATTCTTTGGCATTGCCTTTTTTTGGGGATTGGAATGAAAACTGAACTTTTCCAGTCCTGTGGCCACTGCTGAGTTTTCCAAATTTGCTTGCATATTGAGTGCAGCACTTTCACTGCATCATCTTTTAGGATTTGAAATAGCTCAACTCAAATTCCATCACCTCCACTAGCTTTATTCATAGTGATGCTTTCTAAGGCCCACTTGACTTCACATTCCAGGATGTCTGGCTCTAAGTGAGTGATCACACCATCGTGATTATCTGGATCTTGAAGATTTTTTTAATACAGTTCTTCTGTGTATTCTTGCCATTTCTTCTTAATATCTTCTGCTTCTGTTAGGTCCATACCATTTCTGTTGTTTATAGAGCCCATCTTTGCATGAAATGTTCCTGTGGTATCTCTAATTTTCTTAGAGAGATCTTACTCTTTCCTATTCTATTGTTTTCCTCTATTTCTTTGCATTGATCACTGAGGAAGGCTTTCTTATCTCCCCTTGCTATTCTTTGGAACTCTGCATTCAGATGCTTATATGGGATTCCACAAATAGTAAAAGACAATAATACCCACCTTGGCGTGCTGTGAAAATTTTATAGAGAATACTTCTCTTAGTACTCAAGAAGTATTCCTTGAGTTTAGGCATTATATAATTGTTAAAGTGTAAATTCTATGTTGGGGCTAAATATTAACTGCTGTCATCTGATACGACTAGTCAATCAATATCCATCTGATCCCTAGATAATAAAAGACCATTACAAACTAGGAGATATATTTATATCTACTTGTTAATTGTCTTAATGCTTGGCACAGAGCAACCACTTTAAATATGTATGTATTTTAGATGAACTATCTACCTATCTAAATATGTGGTTATTTACTTATGATCTGTTCAATAGTCTACTTTCTCTCTTTCTATTTATATATTTATGGGTGTAAAAGGTGAAAGGGGCAAGTTCATTTTATGTGAAATAGTTGTGAGTGACCTTTGAAGGAGTGAGAATATAAGGATTTATAAATAAAAGAA
>SJYC01120371.1:0-12465 GCA_006408675.1 Madoqua kirkii
TAGACAGCATATTAAAAAGCAGAGACATTACTTTGCTGACAAAGGTCTGTCTAGTCAAACCTATGGTTTTTCCAATAGTCATGTATGGATGTGAGAATTGGACCATAAAGAAAGTTGAGCACTGAAGAATTAATGTTTTTGAACTATGCTGTTGGAAAAGATTCTTCAGATTCCCTTGGACAGCAAGGAGATCAAACCGGTCAATCCTAATGGAGATCAGTTCTGAATATTCATTGGCAGGATTGATGCTGAAGCTGAAGTTCCAATACTTTGGCTCCCTGATGGGAAGAACTGACTCTTTGGAAAAGACCCTGATGCTGTGAAAGACTGAAGGCAGGAAGAAAAGGGGACAATAGAGGATGAGATGGTTGGATGGCATCACTGACTCAATGGACATGAGTTTGAGCAAGCTTCAGGAGTTGGTGATAGACAGGGAATCCTGGTGTGCTGCAGTCCATGGGGTCGCAAAGAATCGGACAATACTGAGCAACTGAACTAAATTGAACTTACCGATGCAGGTGTCTCATTACCATCCCACCCATTGTACCACCGAGGTGGAGTGGAGATGCAGCAGGGGTAGTCCTGATGGCATCCCAGATTGATGTCCAGTTCCTCACCATTAAAACCTTTGCATGATTTCTGCTCTTCCTCTGATGCCACCCGGGGTGATATATGATAAGAAAAAAATAGGTGGTGAAGGGCCAGCCAGTGAGGAAAAAGTGATTTTTGTTGAGCTATTAGGGCCAATCCTTCCAGTTCATTTCCACAGATTACACAGAAAGAATATCTAAGGAGTTGAGACAAAAGCCACTGGAGAACCTCCTCTGGTCCACTAAGAGCCAGCCTTACCAAATGAAGCCCATTGTACTTCCAATCTGACCAGATCCTGGAATTCCCAATCTGTGTCCTCAGAAATCTCACATTTGCCAGCAGTGCCTCCATCCATACAGACCATATGCATAGTTGTAACAAGGATTCATTTTCAGGTTTTTGGCCCGAGGCAGGCAGCTAAGGGAACAACCTCTAGCCTGAGAAATGTTCCTGGAGTCAGAGCTCCACCCAGCTCCCAACTGTGCTCCTGTCTGCAGTGCATGAAAAGACAATCCAGGTGTAACTTTTGGCTTCTAGCAAGACTAGGTGCTTTGTGACTGTCAATCCAAATTTGAGGTCTAAGTAATAGTACACAGTAACAGAACGGGTGGCAAGTCCCTTGAAAGTCTATGATTTGACAGATTAGGTTAGTAGTTTCAATTCTCCAGGCAGTTAAAAAATGGTCAAAAAGACCAGGAAAACGTGACCAAGGAAGGAAAGTTTGGTCCACATACTTCACTCATTTCTGACCACTCCCTTCACAGGGTCGTTGGCTGCCTCTTGGTATCACCAAGTCAGTATAAATCCCTGACAGGCTCCCCCTTTTCGGGCTGCCCTCAGTCATTATGAGGTGCCACGGAAACACAAACTGGGCTCTACTCTCACTTTGCACTTGTTTTGTGTATTTCTGGCTTTCAGTCAATCACTTGCACAGGCACACTGTAGAGTTAACAAAGCAGAAAACGTGTTTACTAGGACAACAAAAGAACTAGAGCTCCAAGTGTCCTCACCTTGTCTTGAAGATCCTGGACAAGCACCCAAGATGATGCTTAGCGGTAAACAGTGAACAGTGCCGCTGGATTCGTGGTCTCTAAAGGAGATTTAACTCTGGGACAAAAGACAGTCTCACTCAGAGCTTTGTGTAGATTTTATTTAAAGTGAAAGTGACAGAAAAAGCTTCTGACATAGATATCAGAAGGGGGCAGAAGAGTACCCACCTCACTAATTTAAGTAGGGCCTTATATACGTCTGAGAATAGATAAAAAATACCTCAAGGCTGTGAGAACTTTGCTGACTCTTTCCTGTAACATACATCCTGGATGACATCAGCACGAGATTACTCAGTAGGAACAGGTTAACCCAGAGCTCAAGGGTGCGGAAGTTTTTACCCAGACTTTCTCCCATAACATACATCCAAAGCTCAACAAGAGGCATGTCCTTGAACAAGAGATACTGCTGCCAACAAGGCTTACTTGTCTACAGCAAAAGAATGTGAAAAAGAATGCTTACCTCTTCCATAAAGGGGCCTTAGATTTGGACTCCTTATCAACCTTCCAAAGTTAACTCTCAGTACTGTGCTAAGTCACTTTAGTAGTGTCTGACTCTGCAACCCCATGGACTGTAGCCCACCAGGATCCTCTGTCCATAGGATTTACCAGGCAACAATACTGGAGTGGGTTGCCATGCCCTCCTCCAGGGGATCTTCCCAACCCAAGGACTGAACCCATGTCTCTTTTGTCTCCTACGTTGGCAGACATGTTCTTTACCATTAGCATCACCTGAAAAACCTAGTCCTATGCTTGGTCCTAATAGGTCTTCAGTTAACAGTAACTTTTAAAGGCCAAATGTAAAGATTTCCCACTATCATTCTTTTTCTAGTTGAAACACTCACTTTATTGTTGACTGAATTTTATCATGTTTGAAGTGAAGTGAAGGTGCTCAGTTATGTCTGACTCTTTGTGATCCCATGGACTGTAGCCTACCAGGCTTCTCTGCCCATGGAATTTTCCAGGCAAGAGTACTGGAGTGCATTGCCATTTCCTTCTCCAGGGGATCTTCCCGACCCAGGGATTGAACCCAGGTCTCCTGTATTGCAGGCAGATGCTTTACAGTCTGTGCCACCAGGGAAGCCCTTTTCATGCTTAAGGTGCTGAAATATTAAGGCACTAGTCAGGAATCTTGTTAGCATGTGTCAGACCCTACTGACTAATTCACAACAAAGATTCTATGTTATCTTTTGCCACTTTGTCCAAGACACTAATGATAGCTTTAGGCATGTGAGTACAGCAGAAGATCCAGCTCCTCAGTCTGTTGTCTTCATATATTATAAAAAAAAAAAAGTTTGGAAAGCTAATACAGGCATTTCATTAAGCCTTAAAACAACTGAAACCAAATCCATGCCAAGGTTCCTGCTTGACACATGTTCCTCGAAAGATATCTCTTTCAACATATACAAAGTCAAAAAAGGCACAGTTAAGGGACAGAGTATCACCTACATTATATGTCAACTTTTCAACATGAGAGAGAAAAGGCAAAGTTTCTTCATTTAGAAGCTGGGTCCCCTCTTCACATACTCTGCCAAAATAGGATTTGGGACTGGTTTTTAGGAGGTATTTTGAATGTCCAATTTCTGCAGTTAATTCCTCATTTGCTCATCCTATGACAGCAAGAAACTTTCTGATTTTAAAGTCTTTTCAACTGACAAGAACTTTCTTATTGGATTCTGCCTGTTTTCCTTATAAGTACCACAAAAACAAAAGGAAAGCCTAGGAATATGAAACTAGTGAAAAAGGAAATGCACATGTATCACTATATGAATAAGAACTCTTCCATCCATGGTAGATGTTAACAATCAATTTCTTAAATTGCACTGTGCCTTCCCAATGATGTCAAACCCTAAAAGTATTGCAGAGATAGTAGGTTTTTTTGGGAAAAGGATGAGCTCTGTATTAGTCTGCAGTGACTCAGTTTAGATATAAAAATAGGTTCTGAAAAGTGACCTCTTTGGTCCATCTGGTTAGACTAGTTGATGTCTATGTGAACATTTATTCATCTTTGTTAGCAAGGTTTAAAAGATGAATAGATTATCAAGGCTCCCACTATCAAATTCTGAGACCCACACCTAGAGAGCAAAGGCTAGGAAAAGATATCTATAGCCATAATGAACCAACTATACAAGTTTTACAAATGAGTTTTCATTTAAGGGAAAGTGTTTACAAACTTCAGTAACCTCTAATGCTTGCCTTTAGGCTCAGCTATTTCCTTTTACAACCTGTAAACACAGGGCACAGAGCAGTCACAGAGGTCAAGTCTAGCTAGCAACACTTAGCAGAAGCAGCAAAGTTGAGAATCTACTCTAGAGTCCTGGCTTCAGATTCTGCTTTAAGCATCAGTCTATTGCTCAAAGATGACTCGGAACTCTTTTTAAATTTTTTTATTTTAACTCTCTTTTAAATTTTATTTTTATTTTTGGCTGTACTGGGTCTTCACTGCTGTGCAAGCTTTTATCTAGCTGTGGTGAGCAGGGGCTACTCTCTAGATGAGGTGTGCAGGCTTCTCATTGCAGTGGTCTCTCTTGTTGTAGAGTACTGGCTCTAGGGTACATGAGCTTCAGTAGTTGCAGCTCCCAGGCTCTAGAGCACAGGCTCAATAGTTGTGGCCCATGAGCTTATTTGCTCTGTAGCATGTGGCATCTTCCCAGATCAGGGATGGAATCTGTGTCCTGCATTGATAGGTAGATTCTTTACCACTGAACCACCAGGGAAGTCAAGATTCTGTTTTTTTTTTTTTTTTTTTTAAGAGCCTCATTTAAAAGCACATTTAAATGACTGGCATTCAGTGATAAACATTCATATTCAATCTTTCTGCATTTTGTCACCAACACATCCTCTGCCTCAAAAATCTACAATCTGTTTTGCACCATATAACATTTTCAAATGTATTTTAGCTGTCCTGAATTTAGTTATCAAACATTTCTTTTTAAAGTTATTATTGATTTTATTAGCATATAGTTGCTTTACAATGTTGTGTGAGCTTCTACTGCATGCGTGAATCAGTTATACATATACATATATCCCATCCCTTTTGGATTTCCCTCCCGCTTAAGTCATCACAGTGCATAAGCAGAGTTCCCTGTGCTAACAGGATGCTCCCAGCAGTTATCTATTTTATATAAAATATCCATGTCCATGGGGTCTGCAAAGAGTCAAACATGATTTAGCAACTGAGCAACAACAATCAGTAGTGTATCTGTGTCAATCCCAATGTCCCGATTCCTCCCTCTCACCCCTTTCCTCCTTGGTATCCATACAGTTGTTCCCTATGTCTCTATTTCTGCTTTGCAAATAAGTTCATCTATACCTTTCATGAGACCCACAGCTACATGTTAATATATGATATTTGTTTTTCTCTTTCTGACTTACTTCATTCTATGTAACACTCTCTAGATTCATCCACATCTCTGCAAATGATGCAATTTCATTCCTTTTTATGGCTGAGTAGTATTTCATTGTATATATGTACCACATCTTGTTTTTTTTAAAAAATATATTTTTTTTATTATTCGGCTGTAGTGGTTCTTCATTGTGGCAACTGTGGTGCCACAACATTCTTGAGCCTGAACTTCCTAGATGTAGCATGTGGGCTTAGCTGCTCCACGGCATGTGGGATCTTAGCTTCCCCATCGGAGATTGAACCTTTGTCCTCTACATTGCAAGGCAAGTTCTTAACCATAGGAGCACCAGGGAAGTCACCCAAATCTTCTTTATCCATTCCTCTCTGATGGACATTTAGGTTGCTTCCATGCCCTGGCTATTGTAAATTGGGGTGCATGTGTCCTTTTAAAACATTTCTAAGTGCATGCACAGTGGTAGATGCCAAGACAAAGTTGTTCAAGTTTAGTCTAGTGGCAGAGATACAGTGAAGTGCTACAGGGACTGGCTGTGGTGAGCCTATACAGGGACCCCAGTAAGGGATCAGGAAAAGAACCAAAAAGACATGAGCTGAATCTAAAGGAAAAAGTTGACACTGCACCAGAGACAAGGAGAGACAGGGATTCTAGGAAATGATATAAGCAAATGAGAAGAAATGGATATTAACAGTGTAATGTGTAGGATGTGCTTTAGTGTAGCTAGAGTAAGTTGGGGTGGCAGGAGATGAGGCTTCCAGATCATGAATGAACCATGGAAGCAGGCATGTAGCATGTCAGGACAGATTCCTCTGGAAGCTGATAAACACGATGGATTAAAGCAGTGGTTCTTAACTTCTTAAGACTTCTTTAAGCAATGGAAAAAGGTATGCACCCTTTCACTGGGAAAAGGTATATACGTGTAGACACAAAATTAGCTCACAGTTGCCTAGTTAGGTATAAGGCAGAGAAGCAACTACAACAATTCAGGTGAGACATAAGGAGGCCTGAACTAAACCACTGCAAGTGGGGAGATAAAAGGGACAGATGTGAGAAAAAGAAAGATGGTTGAGTGTTACCAACAGATCTTGTCACAAACTGGACTTGAGAAATGAGGGAAAGGCATGCATCAAGGATAACTCCCAGGTTGGTTTGTGGAATAGACAATTGAGTAGAAGGTAGTGTCACTCATGGAGAGAAGCAGGCTTTGGAAGAGAAGATAGGTTTAGTTTGGGAAATGTGAAGTCAAAGGTGCGTTTAGAACATCCAAATAAAGAAGTTCAGCAGGAAGCTAAATATGACCCACAGGGATGGTACAAGGAGGGAGGTGGGAGGGGGCTTCAGGATGGGGAACACGTGTACACTCGTGGCAGATTCACTGTATGGCAAAACCAATACAATACTGTAAAGTAATTAACTTCCAATTAAAATAAATTTATATTTTAAAAAATATGCCCTTCCTTTTAATGATTCTTGTACTAGCTTTCTTGCTGCAATGTTCAACTACAAACAGGCTTCTAAGTCTCTGTTTAACACTTCTAAATTGAGACAAGCATATCCTCCATTTACAGAAAAAAATACAGAAATGGGAAATTAAATTTCACACACCCCAAATTATTTCACATTTTTTAACTGAAAGAATAGACTTTTATTAAGCACTGTAAGTTTCTTTCCATCAGCATTAACAGAACACCAGACCAATTTCCATCACAGAACAACCCTGAGACATTTTAATTCCTTTCTGAAACACTTTCCTTAACTTCTGCAGTTTCCCCTAAGAAGCATCCATTCAAACTTACATTAATAAACTATGGAGCTTTTGTGGTGAGGTGGGCCAAAAAGGCAGGGAATTTGGAAGAGAAATACATATTATCCATCCACTAAACACACTGTCAAGAGCACAGGAAGAAGAGATATTAACACAGGAAAAAACAATGAAAGATTTTACATTGGTCAATAACATCATTTATCAGGGAGCACTAAAAATCAATGAATCTTTGTAGTTAAAGTTTTTTTACCTAGTATGTTATTCTAGAAATAGAATAGAATAAAATAAAAGGTGGATGAGGAAGTGCCTTCTGGTAAGTAACTAAAATGAATTCGTCAGCTTTGGTGGGGTTATGAATGATTAATAAAAACTGAAATATGTAATTTGTTTCATTTACATGAAAATCCACTAGTCATCAGTTACTACCAACACGGACAAAGAGAGCATCTATAAAAAAGTACAAGGGCAATGTCAAAAGCTGAAGTGGGCACCCTAGCACAGGGGGTATTTTATTTTGCTTTTACCTTGGAAAAAATGTTTTGTAAAAAAAATATGAAGTTCTTTTCTTAGAACAGCAAAATAACCTCTGACAATCCTGAAGATAATTAGCAGTAATAGGGGAATAGGTACACTGAGCTCTACCTGCACCAGCAGACTATAGCAATAAGCTAAGGGAAAAAAAAATGGAAAGTCAAATAAAAGAAGGTGCCAAAGTCACAAGAGGGAGAAAAATATAGGGTGACACACAATGGAATAGTGAGAACTTACCCTCCGAAACCCCAAGCATATTTGGGAAATATGTATTAGGAACTGAACACGTAAAATGATTAAACCTTAGTAGCATTAACTAACTACTTAAACTGTGGTCTACTTGTACTGTCATTTCAATGTAGGGTGGGGAATCTTAAAGACCGAAAGGGTAGCACTGACATGCTTACAGGAGCCTTCTAAGGTTCCAGTGGACTGGATCTCTTAGCCAAGCAGTTACTTCCACATTCTTTTTATCCTACATAAACGTTCTTACCCCAAGCCCCTTCTTAACCACCCTCTCTAATGCCTTACACGACTGTTTTTCTCAGTGATTAAAACAAGTTAATGTGACTTGGCCAATGATACCAGGAAATCAAGATACAAACAAAAATCAAATGTCACTAGCCAAAGCAAGTGCCATTTCTTGGGTTTTAAAATCTACCCAAAGTCCTACTGGCTTAGAATGAAAATGGTACAAGTGAGCAGAAGTTTTATCAGGCCTGGTCCAGACTAGACTGGCCACTGAATAAGGGTGGGATACACCAGCAGAAATCAAGAACTGCAAGTCCTTGAGGATCTGTGGCTGTATATATCCAGGGTGCTTTTGCTTATGGCCCTACAAAGTAAAGGGGTCATTCCTGGGGTTTCCTAAATGATGTATGACTTTGTTTAAGAAAGTCAGAAGTTGAACCTCAAATGAAGGATGACAGTCTCTTCAAGTGGTACTCACAACAAAGAGCAGACTCAGTTCCCTAATTTGAAGAAATTAGAAAAAGTTGATCTTGAAACTAGAAAAAGTTAATCTTCCAGTGATAAACCTTAGTCTTTCTGACTTCTAAATTATATGTCTTGGCAGATAAAATAAAGGACTATGGACCTTTATAGTTCTTTCTTGTAACATTACAAACCCAAAATTCTGAATCTAAATAAAAATCAAATTTGGAAGTAAGTCACTTGTTTCATCCTGGGCCAGGCTAGGAGAAAGTGGAGGTGTGTGGAAGGGAGAAAAGCAAGCCTTTTGGCAAACTGGAATCATCCCTGTCAAACAGCAGTTTTACTTCTCACAGTGAATGCCTACAAAATAATATATCTTCTTAATGCTGTGAGAGTTAACAATACTGTCATTTGATCATATCAAACAGATGCAAGATTCACAGAAACATCAACTGAAGAAAATACCTTATATAACTCCAAGTACTTCTAAATAGAAAATGGAGCTAGCTAGCTAGTCAACACAGCTCAGTGTTCTGGTTACTTTTAGAGCTCCAAAGGATTCCTCCCTCTGTGGTTCCAGAAAGAAATTTCCAAGTCATGTAAGTTCGCTATTAAATCCCTCTCTTGCTGGAAATAGAAGTCCTAACCATCAAGATGTTGTGAAAGGTTGGGCAGGCTAGGAAAACAGCAGGGAAAACTAGGGGAGCCAATTCCATAGAGGAAGCTTTTGTACACTTTATTACTGGTTACATTTGTCTGGGTATGCATTCTTGTCATCCTGCTCTGGTTTATTTAAGAAGCGTCTGGGTAGGGGAAGAGGCATTCTAGACCTCCCCACCTCTGCAAACTGTGGGTTCTCTTAAACTGGGCCAGACTAGGATAAAACAGTCTGAGACATCTTCAGTCTTTCATGATGATACACTCATTGTAAGTGGGCAGTAAGCAAACACCTTTCTGGTTGTCTGGAAAAATATCACCCAGGACCTGCTCTGGGATAAGGTGCATGAGGTTTTTCAAAAAGAGAGAGGACCCTGCTAGAAGTCTAGTCAGTTGTGTTCCTGTAGAAATGGTACTTCTTGGGCAAGAATATTACAAAGCCCAAAAGGAGGTGTATGAGGCTAGAAGCCTCAATTCCTGAATGAAGACACATTCTAATCTGTTGCAAGCCATGTTCCCATCCCTTATACTTAGGCTGCTGAGGAAGGAAACTGGAAGTGCAAGGTTGTCTCAAGAGTATCTCTGGCAAAGAGTAACAGACTCTTTGTCCCGGGCAGATTCTGATCTTACTTGGGGACCAGGAATCTTTCATAGAACACCCCTGTTGGCCCAGGCCAGAGTCCTCTGAAGTCTTCCTTGCAAAGCAAATGAAAAGATCCAGTAGTCAAAATGTCAATGAATAAATGAAACAATCTAGGCATGTAAAATCAAATTGTCGATTTCCTCACACTTCCCTACCCACTCTCCTTCAGGGATTCATGGCAATCAATTCTAGCCTAAGGCCAGTTTGATCCTAGAGTTTCAGATGAGATTTCCCTAAACTAGCTGCAAGCCCTGTAATTACCTGCCATCCACTTTCTCTCTCCCAACCAGGCTGCTCCTTCATAAGAAAATGCCCAACTCTTCCCAATCCTACTCCAACCTCCTGTTTTTACCATAGGGGATGTGAGGACTCTGATCAAGATTAAGCTTGTAACAATCCAACTGTTTGTTGTTCTGAACAGGCAATCTCTGGAAAGTACTTTTTGTCTGCTTAGAGAAGCCCATCTTCTTGTAATTGTGATGGGCTACGACTTAGTAAGGATTTTTAAATTGTGGTCTTCTGAAATCTACCACTCCATAGCAGTGGAAGCATTTCTGGGAAATTCAGTAAATCTTCTGGGACATCATCATGTATGTATGTGTGTGCATGTGTATGTATATATATATATATATACACACACACACACAACATATATATATTTATATATACATACATACACATATATTTATATATATATAAAATATATATAGATAAATAGATCTGTCTCTTTATATAAAGGGGATGTGTATGCATATAGATACACACATTCATATATACATCCACCCAAACATCCGTATACAGACAGACACACACGCACGCACGCACGCATGCACACAGTCTTCTGAGTTCCCTTTAGAACATCATTTAATTACACTGATTCCCACCCTTGCAGGGAGTGGGTGAACTGCACCACATCTTCTATTTTACAAATAATGCTTTAGTTCAGAGGCAGGAAAAATCTGCCCAGTACTTTTTCGACTCACTTGAATCCCCCAGTACAAAGGCCATTGGTAGTTATTTTAAGTGTATAAAATTAAAAAAAGAATAAAAAAAATAAAATAACCAATACTACCTCACTTCCCTGAAAACATCTACCTATCTGATTGTCAGGCCAGAGCTAGAGGTGGTAGTACAAATCCCTGGCATAGGTGAGTGGGGAAAAGAGTTAGAAGGATGTGGATACTGATTATACATGAAGGCCCTACCAGTTCGTAAAGAAAAAAACAAGTTAGGAAGCCATAGGTAGCTGTATCCACCATCCCATGGGTTTTGTAAATGAACATCATAATAAAGACTCAGAAAACCAAAGCTAGACCTTTTCTGTAGGTCCTTACTTGATGATACCCAATAGTCTGTTCCTTAATAGCATCCCAGGGGAGGTAAAGAGAATATTGGCACTATATATTCAAGTTGAGAATAGGAACTAGTCTTGTTGCCATTCATATTTGATCAGAGCTTCTTTAGAAACAGACTGCTGAGTCTGGAAGCCCAGAAAAAGACAGGGAAGGGGAAAAGATGGATGCCAAAGAACACCCCCATCAAAATCTTGAACAAAACTAGGATAAGCATTTCTTGTCCTCCTCTAACTTAGGCCTAAAATCAGAAAAGTATAGGTTTTCCCCTCTTCCTGATCTGCTGAAGCCATCTTCTTGCTTGTTACTCCTCTTTCTGTTGTGTCACAGTTCCTAGCTTTTGCTCTTGTAAGCGGCTCTTCTCGCCATTCTTCCCAGGGAAGTACCGGTTACCATTATTACACGCACTGCTGTCTCTGGATAAGGCACACTGTGATGGAGCTGGAAGATGATCATTCTTCTCTTCCTTGATCAGTGTGCCACTGTTTCCATCTACCTGTGAGCGAGACCGACCTTGTTGAGCCTCCAGGGATTTAGAAACTCCATCTGAAGAGCTCTGTCAAAAACAGAGATAGTCAATAGGAATGGTAATCCCCAAAGTGGCTGATCCTTCCCAAGCATGTTTATAAGTTAGCCTGTGGAAACTGCTTCAGTTCTTAAAAAACACCAAAAAGCCCAAAGCTTGTTAGTACCTAGTACACTCTGACACTGTCGGAGAACTTAGGGTGACAACAAAAGGATCTAACTCGAATCTAACAGCAATGACAACAACACAATAACGGCCCAGCTACTATTTACCAAGTTTTACAGTGTATTTTTTCAAATGCCAAAAGGCACCTTAAATGGTAGATATTATGACATCCCATTTACAGATGAGGAAGCTGAGTCTCAAAAATATTAAAGTAACTTGCTTAAGGAGATACAAGTAGAAAGTAGTGGGGCCAGGATTCCACTCCAGGTCAGTCAGCCTCTAAAGTTTATTCTCTTAACTTCCATGCAGCCATCCAATACTGACAGCTGGGTTTGTAAATGAAAGGAAAAAAAAAACAAATGATAAGATCTATGTGTAATATTTCACAGAATCTTTCATAACTAAAAACAATCACTTGGTTTTAATTTCAGCAACAGTAACTGCTCCTGAAATGCTAATGCCATGAACTGCATGACCTTGAAGTGCAGTACTGGCTCCCAATGAGTATTATTAGGAATAATAAGAGTTTCTGATTATTAAGTGGTTGGACATGCCAGGTATTCTGATGTTGGTTTCACAGATAAGAAAGACAAATGAGGCTCAAAAAAGTAAAATGACTTGCTCAAGGTCATTGGCATGCCCAGATTTGCATCCAAGTCTGTTTGATTCCAAAGACATTGTTCTTTCCACTGACACAATACATAATGGAAATCTAATGCCCATTGAATATGTGGTCATTATAGATAATAACTACCAATATTTATTGAGCACTTCCTATGTACCAGGTTCTATGTTAAATACTTCACTATATTATCTCATTTAACATTCAGAATAATTCTGAGGTAGATACCAATTCTTCCATTTTTATAGATGATGGAACTAGGGCACAGAGAG
>SJYC01120373.1:0-29401 GCA_006408675.1 Madoqua kirkii
TGTGTGTGTGTGTGTGTGTGTGTGTGTGTGTGTGTGTGTATACACCACATCTTTATCCATTCATCTGTCAATGGACATCTAGGTTACTTCCATATTCTAGCTATTGTAAATAGTGCTACAATGAACTGGGATACATGTGTCTTTTTCATTTATGGTTTTTCACACAGTGTATGATCAGTAGTGGGATTGCTAGGTCATAGGGTAGCTTTATTCCTAGTTTTTTAAGGAATCATATATCCTTTCTTAAGGACAACTCAAAAAATACATAAAAATAATTTTCCAGCCAAGCCCTTGACAGTGGAATTTCTCATAACAATTTATCCTAGGAAGCTACATGAAGATGTATACAATGAATTAAATATGCTAGTCAGTATATCATAATGGGGAGAAAAATACAAATAATCTAGAGGACTGTCCCTCAATTAGAAAGGATTCTACAATCTAACATTTATTTATGACCCCTAGGCTAGAAACAAGCTGTTAATACTGGTTATCTCTAAATTTACCATAATAAAGGTGCACTCTTATAGAATAAAAACAATTCATTCACTTAATATGTTTTTTAATACACAATTTAAAAATTGTTCATTTCAAAAAACTAGAAATCATAGACAATACAATGGTCTGTGTAAGAAAGATCTAAACTCTATATGCAAAGAAATCATCTGCCTCTAGTTTAAAAGATTTCCAAATGAAAGTATATTTATATGTTTTAAGGTTAAATTAAAATAATTTTTTCTTATGATTACCACTTTCATCTAGTCTTTTTACCAACATTGAGGAAGTGACCATGCACTCTTTTTCACCACCAGATTAAAGCATATGCAACAAAATGTATACATCTTAGAACTTTGTGATAATATACCAAGTTTAAGTTGATGCTGTGGTAAGTAAAATATATAGGTTTTCTTAAGGCATTGTGAGAAGGAATCAGGGAAACTGAAAACCACAAAAAATTACCTGTATTTCACCTAATCAAGTATTAGATTATAATTTTTAAAACTTACACTGAATCATATTGTTTATGCTCATAATTTAATATATCATGATATCTTAAGTTGTACAATATATTATAGTAAAACATAAACTTGATTTTTAAGTTAAAAGTCAGAATCTAGGCTTTGCTGGTAACTAGTTAGTAACCTTCAGAGAAGGTGATGGCACCCCACTCCAGGACTCTTGCCTGGAAAATCCTGTGGACAGAGGAGCCTGGTAGGCTGCAGTCCATAGGGTCTCGAAGAGTGAGACACGACTGAGCGACTTCACTTTCACTTTTCACTTTCATGCATTGGAGAAAGAAATGGCAACCCACTCCAGTGTTTTTGCCTGGAGAATCCCAGGGATGTGGGAACCTGGTAGGTATGGTGTCTATGGCTGCTGTCTACGGGGTCGCACAGTGGGACACGACTGAAGCGACTTAGCAGCAGCAGCAGCAACAGCAGTCAGTAGACACCCAACATAATAAAGCATAACAACCGCAAAATAAAAAAAAACTGAGCAAAATCATCATTTCCTGAAATGTATTCTACTGAATTTGTATGTAACATGCTGATTGAAGAACTGATTCTGTGGTCAAATAAATTTGAAAAATATCACACTATAGCCTCATCCTCATCCTAAATAATCCATATTAGCATATTAAAAGTATTGATAAGTCCTGTTAGAAAGAAGCCTATTTCACTCTAAAAGCATTTCCAGGTTTGTGGAACCATGGGAGTTCTTGTTCTCAGAACACCTATGAAGCAGCCTATTGCACTGAATCAGTATTTCACAAGAAAAGACAAGCTTTGAGAAGTGTTGATAAAATGATGTTTAATGTTCCAATCTGTTTTAAAGAACACTTCCAATGTGCAAGAGAGTTATACCTCTCCTAGCCAAAGACAACACAAAAAAAGAAAACTACAGCAAAGTATCACTAATGAACATAGGTGCCAAAATCCTCAACAAAATTTCAGCAAATAGAATTCAGCAACACATCAAAAAGTTCGTGCACCATGATCAAGCTGGGTCTATTCCAGCGATGCAAGGATTCTTCAGTATATGCAAATCAATCAATGTGATACACCATGTTAAATTGAAAGATAAAAACCATATGATAATCTCAATAGCCACAGAAAAAGCCTTTGACAAAATTCAGTACCCATTTATAATTAAAATCTTCAAAAAATGGGCACAGAAGGAACCTACCTCAACATAGTAAAGATCATACATGACAAGCCTATAGCAAACATTATTCTCAATGGTGAAAAACTGAAAGCATTCCTCCTAAGGTCAGGAATAAGACAAGGGTGTCCATTTTCACCATTACTATTCAACATAGTTCTGAAAGTCCTAGCTACAGCAATCAGAGAAGAAAAAGAAATAAAAGGAATCCAGATTGGAAAAGAAGAAGTAAACCCTACATAGAAAACTCTAAAGATAGTATCAGAAAATTACTAGAGCTAATCAGTGAGGTTAAGAAAAGTTGCAGAATACAAAATCAATATACAGAAATCACTTGCATTTCTATATACTAACAATTAAAAATCAGAAAGAGCAATTAAGTAATCAATCCCCTTCATCATTGCAACAAAAAGAATATCTAGCAATAAACTTACCAAGGACACAAAACAACTGTACACAGAAAACTGTAAGAAACTGATGAAAGAAATCAAAGATGACATAACCATAGATGGCTGGATGGCATCACTGACTCAATGGACGTGCGTCTGAGTGAACTCCGGGAGTTCGTGATGGACAGGGAGGAATGGCGTGCTGCGATTCATAGGGTGGCAAAGAGTCAGACACGACAGAGCAACTGAACTGAACTGAACTGAGGGACTTTATCTGATTTCTGAATAAAATTTTTTTCTTGATAAGAATGACCATGTTCTTTTATTCGATTTTGAAAAAGCAAAGACAAATGAATTTATTCCACATTCTCTCCTTCCATGGCATGTAGAATTGAGAAGAAATCACTGTTTTGTTCTGTGAAATTGGGTCCTCAGGAAGTTGAAATGTACAACTTGAGTGCTGGGGATCTAAGAACATGACAGTCCAACATATATTAAAACAAACAAAGAAAATAGAGGCTTGAATATGTGCTTCTGGTGCTCTTTCCCTCCTATCTGACTGCTTAGATAACTAACCACTAAAATGACCCTGTCTGATTGTTGAGACTGGCAGATGATTTCAGATACAGCTGAGACTGTGAGTCACCCAGAGGAATGTACAGGTTTGATGATGTCTTTAACTACAGGGCCAGTTACAGACCCAGAAATTTTGAATTGGCAACTTCTTATGCCATAAAGATTTGTAAGCAGTCAGAAAGCAGGCATAGTTCCCCTCTAAACTGGAAAGTAAGCATTTAAGATTCACAGATGAATGCCCAAATGATTATGGGTGGCACTGAAAAATAAAAAAAAAAAATCAATCCAGTCAAAGTAAAGAATCTAAAAGAGAATGGAAAATAATCTATAAAACATAATAAATGCTAAAAATTATGTATAAGAAATAATCTCACTTATTAACTTAAGCTTTAATATGCTCTACCGCCATGACCAAAGGGAAAAAAAAATCCTGATTATGTAAAATGTAATGTCTCTGCTTTTGAATATGATATCTAGGTTGCTCATAACTTTTCTTTCAAGGAGTGTCTTTTAATTTCATGGCTGCAGTCACCATTTGCAGTGATTTTGGAGCCCCCAAAAATAAAGTCTCAGACTGTTTCGACTATTTCTCATCTATTTCCCATGAAGTGATGGGACCGGATGCCATGATCTTCATTTCCTGAATGTTGAGCTTTAAGCCAACTTTTTCATTCTCCACTTTCACTTTCATCAAGAGGCTTTTTAGTTCCTCTTTACTTTCTGCCATAAGGGTGGTGTCATCTGCATATCTGAGGTTATTGATATTTCTCCCGGAAATCTTAATTCTAGCTTGTGTTTCTTCCAGTCCAGCGTTTCTCATGATGTGCTCTGCATAGAACTTAAATAAGCAGGGTGACAATACACAGCCTTGACGTACTCCTTTTCCTATTTGGAACCAGTCTGTTGTTCCATGTCCAGTTCTAACTGTTGCTTCCTGACTTGCATACAGATTTCTTAAGAGGCAGGTCAGGTGGTCTGGTATTCCCATCTCTTAAAGAATTTTTCACAGTTGACTGTGATCCACACAGTCAAAGGCTTTGACATAGTCAGTAAAGCAGAATAGATATTTTTCTGGAACTCTCTTGCTCTTTAGATGATCCAGTGGATGTTGGCAATTTGATCTCTGGTTCCTCTGCCTTTTCTAAAACCAGCTTGAACATCTAGAAGTTCACAGTTCACATATTGCTGAAGCCTGGCTTGGAGAATTTTGAGCATTACTTTACTATCATGTCCAGTTCTACCGGTTGCTTTCTGACCCGCATACAGATTTCTCAGAGGCCGGTCAAGTGGTCTGGTATTCCCATCTCTTTCTGAATTTTCCACAGTTTATTGTGATCCACACAGTCAAATGCTTTGGCATAGTCAATAAAGCAGAAAGAGATGTTTTTCTGGAACTCTCCTGCTTTTTCCATGATACAGTGGATGCTGGCCATTTGATCTCTGGTTCCTCTGCCTTTTCTAAAACCAGCTTGAACATCTGGAAGTTCACAGTTCACATATTGCTGAAGCCTGGCTTGGAGAATTTTGAGCATTACTTTACTAGCGTGTGAGTTGAGTGCAATTGTGCAGTAGTTTGAGCATTCTTTGGCATTGCCTTTCTTTGCAATTAGAATGAAAACTGACTTTTTCCTGTCCTGTGGCCACTGCTGAGTTTTCCAAATTTGCTGGCATATTGAGTGCAGCACTTTCACAGCATCATCTTTCAGGATGTGAAATAGCTCATTATTAGAGAAATGCAAATCAAAACCACAACGAGATATCACCTCGTACTGGTCAGAATGGCCCTCATCAAAAAGTCTACAAACAATAAATGTTGGAGAAGGTATGGAGAAAAGGAACACTCTTGCACTGTTGGTGAGAATATAAATTGATAGTCAATATGGAACACAATATGGAGATTCCTTAAAAAACTAGGAATAAAACCACCATATGACCCAGCAATCCCACTCATAGGCATATACCCTGAGGAAATAAAAAAGTTGAAAAAGACACATGTATCCCATTGTTTCTTGCAGCACTGTTTATAATAACTAGAACATGGAAGCAACCTACATGTCCATCGACAGATGAATGGATAAATAAGTTGCAGTACATACGCACAATGGAATATTACTCAGCCATAAAAAAGGAACGCATTTGAGTCAGTTCTGATGAGGTGGATGAACCTAGAACCTATTGTACAGAGTGAAGTGAGTCAGAAAGAGAAAGATAAATATCTATTCTAACACACATATACAGAATCCAGAAAAATGTTACTGAAGAATTTATTTATAGGGCAGCAATGGAGAAACAGACATAGAAAATAGACTTATGGACATGGGGTAAGGGGAGGAGAGGGGAGGAAAGAGTAACATGGAAATTTACATTACCATATGTGAAACAGACAGACAACAGGAATTTGCTATATGGCTCAGGAAAGTCAAACAAGGACTCTGTATAAACCTAGAGGTGTGGGATGGGGAGGGAGATGAGAAGGAGGTTCAAAAGGAAAGGGATACATGCATAACTATGGCTGATTCATGGTCAGCTCTGACAGAAAACAATAAAATTCTGTAAAGCAATTATCCTTCAATAAAAAAATAAAAGAAAAAGAAGAAAATCTCTCCTAGTAGTCTCACATGGGAAGTATAAAGTGGCACTAGCTTTCTGAAGAGCTATTTAGCAAAATGTATCCAAATGTTAAGCATGTTATACTCACTGTCCATTATCTCCCTTCTAGGATTTTCTCTTAAAAGAACCAGATCAATGTGTAAAGATGCATTTGTAAGGCTATTCAATGCCTTACAGTGTTCATTACAGAAAATGCAGCAGTGTTTATTACAGAAGAGAAAGAGAAAATAAAGAATCTAAATGTCCAGCAGTGGGGAACTGGATAACAAATTACAATACATTCAAACAACAGAACACTAGGTAGCCACTGGGCTTCCCGGGTGGCCCAGTGGTAAAGAATCTGTCTGCAATGCAGGAGATACAGGTTCGCTCTCTGTGTTTGGAAGATTCCCTAGAGAAAGAAATGGCAACTCACTCCAGTATTCCTGCCTTAGAAATCCCACGGACAGAGAAGCCTGAGGGCTACAGTCCATGGGGTTGCAAAAAGATTCAGACTTAGCAACTAAACAACAAACAAAGAAGCCCTTACAAAGGGTCAGCCATATTTACTAACAGAGAAAGGTTTCTGTAACCCGTTGACAGGAAAAAAAAAAAATCACATAAAATGTGATCTCATACATGTAACAATTTCTATTTACATATGCCTACTAACAGTCTAGAAGTATTCTCACTAAAAATGTTAATATTTCACATGCACTGGGATATCTATTCTTAAAAAACCAAAAACTACAAAACAAGCATTAGTATATGTGTGGAGAAACTGGAACCCTTGTACATTACTGGTGAGAATGTAAATGTTATAGCTAAAATATAGAAATGACTTTTTATCCAGCAAGTCTACAATTGGATATACACACAAAAGAACTGGAAGTAGGGATTCAAACAGTTATTGGTACACCAATGTTCATGTCCATATTACTCACAATAGTTAAAAGGATGAAACAACCAAGATACCCATCAACTGATCAAAGAATACATGAAATGTGGTATATCTATACAATGGGATACTATTCAGCCTTAGAAAGGGAGGACATTCTGATACATGCAACAATGTGGATGAAATCCGAAGATGCTATGCTAAATGAAAAGCCAGACACAAAAAGAATATTGGATGATGCCACTTATATGAAGTACCTAGTGTAGTCAAATTCAGCAACAGAAAGTAGAGCAGTGGTTAGCAGCAGCTCAGGGAAGGGAAATTACTATTTAATGGGTTCCAGGTTTCAGCATGGCAGGATGAAAGAGTTCTGGAGTTCGGTAAGGATGATGGTTGTGGAACACAATGAACATGCTTATTAACAGTACTGAATTCAACACTTGAAAATGGTTAAAAAAATAAGGTTTACATTATGTGTATTTTACCACAATAAAATAAAAAAAAATCTAAAAAGACATTAACATTAGTTATCTCTAGGTGGAGGGAATACAGATGATTTTTCATTTTTAAATAGTTTTCTACATTTATATGTTTGTCCTCCCCAGTCTTTTTTTTTTTTCCAACTCAACAAGCAATTTTTTACTATTAGAAAAAGTAATTGTGGAAGCAAAATTATTCCCTTGAGACCAACCTGTGAATCTAAGAGGCCTTTGCCTAATGACTGTTATCTTCTCATCACTAGGCCTACTGAGCAGATTATAGCCAGTAGAACTGAGGGGACTGAAAGTTATTTCCAGTTAGTCAAGAATGCCAAAGGGCCAGCTACTGTGGCAAGTACCGAGATGTGCGTGCTATATATGTAGGCTTCAAAATTACCATAGAACGCATTTATTATCATCTTCACTTTGTAGATACAGAAACTAGATCATCATACTTAACAACACTCAGAAACATACAGGATACAAAGTTTTTAAAAAGCAGTTGCAAAATATTATTTCATTTCTGCTTTTTAAATTAAAATGCATGTGGGAGTGTGCTTGGTTTTATGTACATATTGGAAAAATAGGCACCAAAAACATCAATAGTAGTTATCTCTGAGGAGAAGAATCAATAGAGGTTTATAATTGTTGTACAATTGTTTTTCTATAACTTTTAATTTTTTTTACCATTGTTAATGTATTCCTTTCATAGTAAGCAAAAGATTTATAATGTTATATATCAAAAGGTATTACTGTAATGAAAGTATGAAAGTCAATTATACTATTATCATAAAGAAGTTGTCTAACTTATGAAATCAAATGGTTAACTTTAGATCAGTCACAAAGACACTGTAAAGAGAAAAAGATCGTCTCATAGAATTCCACTTACATTCTATCTTTTCTTTTTTTCCTTTCTTCCCTTTAGAAGAAGAAGAAGGAGACGATGCAGCAGACTGGGCCCCTGATGAGTGCTGGGAAGTAACATCCACAGAGGAGAGATCGTAGGCAGACTTTCTGCTACAATGATCCTCCTGCATGCCTAAACTGTGACTACCAATACTGTCAAAGAATAAGTAACAGTTGTTAAAGAAAGAAATAAAAAGCTTCGACTCACTGCTAAAACTGTAGATATTTTAAAATCTATTTAGTCACAAACAGAATATAACTATAATCAAAGATGCTTTCCACTTTTCCTGTTTTGTCAGTACCAGAATCCTGTATTATTCCCTACAGCTCAATTTATTACTGAGAAAAGTCTTAGGCAGTTTTTTACCGAAGTGAAACCAATAAAAATGGGTAATTCAGACACATAAGAGAAAAAAATTAATGCTGGATACTGAAAAATGTGACCTCAATTTCTATTCAAATTTATAATTTATTATTTTCCTTCTAATAATCTTATAGGGAATAATAATTAATATGTTCTACTTCAACTCAGAAATAAAATATAATAAATCATATTGATCGGTGATATTAACTGTTACCACAATTAAATCCTTACACATCTTGATTAAAAAATAAACCTTTTCTTTGAAGTTCAAAATTTGAAACTATACTTCTGCTATAATCTTAATTATACTTATTTTCATCAATCCAGCTATATATAACTAATTTTTTGATTAATTTTACAGGATAATTACTTTACAATAATGTGATGGGTTTTGCCATATACCAACAGGCATTAGAGACACATGTGTTCCTTCCCTCTTGAATCCCTCCGTCTACTTTCCTCCCCATCCCACCCCTCCAGGCTGTCACAGAGCACTGGCTTTGGGTTCTCTCATCATACACTGAACTCCCACTGGGTATTTATTTTACATATGGTACGTGTATGTTTCAATGCTGTTCTCTCAAATCATCCCCCTCTCCCCTTCTCCCACTTTGTCCAAAAGTCTGTTCTTTACGTCTGTGTGTCCTTTGCTGCCCTGCATGTAGGATCATCATTACTATCTTTCTAGATTTCATATATATGCGGATATAACTAATTTTTAAAAGATCATCCAATAATTTTATGTGCATTACAATTTGCAAGGTGTGAAGAAAATTATACTCCATGTGAGTGATTACAGATTATTTTATATGGTAACAAAATTTAGGGAGGAAATTCTCTGGCGAAATCTGATTCATTTACTATATGACACTGTACAAGTAACAACCTTAGGACTTCAGTTTCCTCTCTCAAGTATGAATAGTAACAAAAATATTTATCATATCAGGCTACTAGAAGAATGAGTTCACACAGGTAAAGCCCTATCAGTCCTCTTAGTACCTTACACAGTAAAGTGAAAATGTTAGTTGTTCAGTTGTGTCCAACTCTTTATGACCCCATGGACTGTAGCCCGCTAGGCTCCTCTGACAACGGGATTCTCCAGGCAAGAATACTGGAGTGGGTTGCCATTTCCTTCTCCAGGGGATCTTCCCCATCCAGGGGTCAAACTCTGGTCTCCCGCATTGCAGGCAGATTCTTTACTGACTGAGCCACCAGGGAAGTCCCTTGTACATTAACTGCTCAATAAATATTAACATTATAATATCACCACTATTCAAAGACTTGCAAAGTTTTTGATGCTATTCCCATTACAAAAAAATTTACTGATTACTTAGGATCATGTGGTGCTGGAGAAGACTCTTGAGAGTCCCTTGGACTGCAAGGATATGCAACCAGTCCATCCTAAAGGAAATCAGTCCTGAATATTCACTGGAAGGACTGAAGAAGCTGAAACTCCAATCCTTTGGCCACGTGATGTGAAGAACTGACTCATTTGAAAAGACCCTGATGCTGGGGAAGACTGAAGGTGGGAGGAGAAGGAAATGACAGAGGATGAGGTGGTTGCATGACATCACCAACTCAATGGACATGAATGTGAGTTAACGCTAGGAGTTGGTGATGGACAGGGAGGCTTGGCATGCTGCAGTCCATGGGGTCGCAAAGAGTTGGACATGACTGAGTGACTGAACTGAAGTGAACTGAATAGGATCATGGAGCCACGTGTTTAGCTAGTCATCTTCAATTCTATTACAGAAAACCATTTCTTAATCATCTCACATTAACACACCATGGGATAATTTTCCCAATACTAACCTCGACCGGGGATTCACAGATTGATTTAACAATCTATATTTTATTATGTGCCAGACTCATTCCAAGTATTTTGTATTTCACTGAACATTCGTTAACACTTTAACAGAGAAGAAAACTGAGGCACAGGGAGATAAACAACATGCCCAAAGACAAACAATTAAACATTAGTAGAGTCAGTATTTAAACCCACATGGTCTGGATCCAGAGCCCATGCTCTTAATAACTACTATGTTATGCAGCTTCTACATGTATCTTCAAACAAGCAAAATCTGACTAATATCCAGACCTCAGTTCTCATTTGTACATTTGTCTCACTCTTCAGATTTTATTCCATACTGTTAACATAGTCTTACTTGGGTTCAAGAGCTGACTTTCTTTCTGTCAAAGTCCCACTCCCTGCAGAGGAGACAAAATCATCTTCATAGGAAACGCTGCTTAAAGGGGTTGTGATGGCATTCAAAGGCCGTGATGCTGATGTTCCTCTTTCCAATCTGTCTTCAAATTCTGTCAAAAGTAGTAATTGAAATGTGTTTTAAAATAAAAATTAAAAAAACTACAAGCAAAGCATTCTACAACCTGGGGATTAACAACATGGATTTAGGGATATTTTAGTTTTATTAGTTCTTCTTTTCAAGTTATCTTCATATCTGATAAAACATTTTTATCTTTTTATTAGGGAAATTTTCAAACATATCCATGGGATTCTCCAGGCAATAGTACTGGAGTGGATTGCCATTCCTTTCTCCAGGGGATCTTCCCAACCCAGGGACTGAACCTGGGTCTTCCGCATTGTAGACAGGCTCTTTACCCTCCGAGCCGCCAAGGAAGTCATTCTGATAATACATTTTTAACTTTTTATTAGGGAAATTTTCAAATATATATGACAGTAGAGAGTCATATAATGAAACTAATGCATCCATTATCCAGCTTTAACAAATACCAACACAAACTTTGTATTCCCTCCATCTATAATTCTCCTTACATATTACTTTGAAACAACTGCCAGATAACATATCAAATCTAAATATTTCAGTATAACTATATCTTAATGAAAATCTAATAGAAGGATTTAAAAACAAATCCAACCTTCTTGTGAAAAAAAATTGAGAGGGTTGATTTACAAGCACTTTGCTTTAATCAAAAGAACTTTAATATTCAAAGAACTTGTAAATGACCACTTATAGAAATAAGAGTTAAACAAAATAGATAAATAGGCACATATAGGTCTGCAGAAGATCAAATGAAATAGCTAACTATTATGAATTCTAGGAAAATGTAATGGGAAACCTAATTAAGCGTAAGATGAAAAGATGAAATCAATTCATCTGTCAGATAAATCATTTACTATGTAGAATGGAAATGAAAAAAAAACCCCACAGTATCCACAGCCTATTTTGGGCTCAGCCTTACTCACTCTCCAACCTGGGAATTCTAAGGTGATATTAGCATAAGATAAGTAGAATCCATCTATGGCAGGAAGGACAAAGAAAGAACTTGAAGGAATTGAGTCTGCCACACAAAAGGAAATGTTGCATTGCAGGCTCTCAGGGATCACAAGGGTACCTTAAAAGTTATTATTTTAGGACCCAAATATACAGCTACGTTACTGTTCAAAGTCTGTTTTTAGCATTCGTTTAGACAAACAAAAACAGATTTGCTTCCATATTAGAAATGTTACTACAGTTGCCCCTCTCAATTCTTGACCATTATATTCCCAAAGATCTGTTTGTTATGAGTCACACACAAATCATCGTTTTAAGAAATACACATATTTTCTATCTAAATATATAACTCTGGCCACAGTAATCTGAGTATATACTTGATATATACCAATCCTGAACATCACCTAAGAATTTCTCTAAATCAGACCAAAATTTCCATAAGCAATCGACTACTGTTTTAATCACAACAGCTAAAAAATAAATTTTTAAAGATTAAATTGCAATACTCTAGTTGAAGCTTATAGATAATTGAGATTAATTTAGATAATATTTCTACTATCCTTATAATGAATGATGAAAATCTATAGTTAAGTATTAACTTGTACAGGATTACAAAATAATTTATCCTAAGGTAACATACTGGAGAAGGAAATGGCACCCTATTCCAGTACTCTTGCCTGGAAAACCCCATGGAGAGAGGAGCCTGGTGGGCTGCAGTCCATAGGGTCGCCAAGAGTTGGACACGACTGAGCAACTTTACTTCCACTTTTCCCTTTCATGCACTGGAGAAGGAAATGGCAGCCCACCCCAGTGTTCTTGCTTGCAGAGTCCCAGCAAGCCCACTTTCCTGGTGGACTGCTGTCTATGAGGTCACACAGAGTCGGACACGACTGAAGCGACTTAGCAGCAGTAGCAGCAGCAAGATAACATACAAATATTACAAGGGTTACAATTTTTCTCACCTTTTCCATATAACTTATATGATTTTGTAAAAATATTAATGACACTATGTGGACTTCCCTTTGCCAGTTCTTCCCATGGTCCTTTGCTTTGTGTACCACCTATAGGCCCAAAGAGTGGTAAGAATTTTTCAGCTTCCTTCTGAAACTCTTTGATGGGTTCATAAGCATTTCTTTCTCCAGCACAAAATTCCTTTTCTTTCAAGATCTCTGTTAACTTCAAAGGGGACTGTTCATCTCGATGTCCTTCTTCTTCAGAGAGACTGCCCTCACTAAGAAGAGGCCCTTCACTGACGGAATCTATGCTGGATCCAAGAGACACTTTGGCTTTGTCTTGAGAACAAACTTGCATATCAGAGCCAGAAGAGTCGGTCTGCCTCTTACACAACTGTGCCAGCAGCCCTTCTGGTTTGGGTCCAGGAGATCTCATTCTGAGGTTTGATATGGCACTATGAGGTCTTATCATCTCAGGAAGCTTTTTAAATTCACTGAGGTTGCCTATACCAGGAAGATCATCATCAAAAGTTGCATGAGATACACAGGTTCCCAGCATCTTTTGAATTCGAGCAGAGAAAACATCTTCTGCATCCTCTTTCACAGGTGGACTTATAGCCTTGGTCCAGTGTCCATCTTCTTGTGGTGTTCGCTGCACATCATACTCAGTGTTCCATACTGACCCATAGTTAATGTTAGCCCCAGCTAATTTTCTGGCTTCACTTTCAATCCTGCTGGATAAAGAAGCAGCTGTTGCTTTCAAGGCTTCAATACGATCCAGTTTACTTTTATATTGGCTAGCACTAGATTTTAACAAGGCATCTGGATGAACAGCTGGCGAGGTCAGATACGGTTGAGGTGTAAAAGTTAATGGCCCCGAAGCCGTATTATGATTCTTCTTCGTTGGTAAAATGGATTCTAAATCCTTATGAAAATTCCTACATGCTCTAGATTCAAGAGATGGGAAAGTAAATTTCCAGCTGTCCCAACAAGAGGCTGTGGTTGAGGATGGTGGAGTCGTGGACTTAGTCTGTCAGGCTGCATCCATGAAGGATCCATCAAGTCCTTTCTGGAAATGAAAGTTACAATATGTTAGTTAACACAAGACCTCATAACTAAGCCATCCTTTTTTTTTTTTAAAGTTCTGCGTTTGCTGATTATAAGAATAATGCATAGCCACTGCAAAAAAAAAAAAAAAGAGGACAACAACAACAAAGGAGGAAGAAGATAAAGACCACTCATAGCTAACCAATGAGAGAAAGGCTATCACTAGTTCATTTACAATTATATCTTTCCAAACCTTTTTCTACATGTATGTTGTATTTGGTGGTGTTACTTTCACAAAAATGAGATTTTATCATACATATTGTTTTGTAAACAGCTTTCTTCACTATGACATTTTTTAAAAAACTAAGTCATATTTTTAAAACCATTAATTAAAGAGAAAGCTTTATAACCCTTAAAACTCTATGGACAAAGTTTTTTACAACATCAGCTCTACCTTTCCCTTTACAAATAATGTTTCATAAAAGAGAAATGCTTAAAATTATAGGCATAATATTACTCTAATCAACATATATTTAGTAAGCATCAAACAGTTAGGTTTTAACATTGTGCATTCTAAAGAAATGAGATGAATACAAACTGGTTCTCAGAAATAACTGACAGTCCATCCACAGAGGCTAGAAACAAAACAAAGATGTCCTAGATGACATTATATAATTCACTTATGTTTCCAGACTATGGACACCTCCCTGTATATTAAGTAATACCATATACAAAGGTTAAAGGCTAGTGTTAACTATTAAGAAAATCTTTTTAATAGGATTTGATTCTGTCTCTTATACACATCTCTTTCCCTTTACAAATAATGTTTCATAAAAGAGAAATGCTTAAAATTATAGGCATAATATTACTCTAATCAACATATATTTAGTAAGCATCAAACAGTTAGGTTTTAACATTGTGCATTCTAAAGAAATGAGATGAATACAAACTGGTTCTCAGAAATAACTGACAGTCCATCCACAGAGGCTAGAAACAAAACAAAGATGTCCTAGATGACATTATATAATTCACTTATGTTTCCAGACTATGGACACCTCCCTGTATATTAAGTAATACCATATACAAAGGTTAAAGGCTAGTGTTAACTATTAAGAAAATCTTTAGGGGAGAAAAAAAAAATGAGGTTTTGTCCTTGGCCTTGTCCGTTATTTTTGGATGATGACATGAAGGTGTGCTTATCAAATTTGTAGATGACAGAAAGCTAGGAGGCATGGTTAACCCAACAAATAATCAAATTATAGTTCAAAGGTATTTAACAGGCTGCAACCTCAGACCAATCAAATATGAATAAATATGAAGTCCTACCAATTAAGTTAAAAAAAACAAACAAACATGTGGAAGAGAGTAACCAGGGAAATGAAATGAAAAACATGTCATATACAGTTCGGTTGAAGGTTATGTTGTACCAGTCTTTCATATTAAAGGACTGCTATGAAAGTGGAATAAAAGAAGACTAGTGAATGGATTCAATGCCACAGAATATAGACTATTACAAACACAAGTTTGTAACAGTTGAAGTTATTAGTGCCCAAACTAAACTAGTAATGGTAGTAATGGAAATACAAAGCAAGTTATAAATAAAAAGGTAGTGCTGAGTATAAACCTGAGATCTTTATATTCAAGTGTTTAGAATGCTAATTTTAACGGTAAAAGAACAGCCGTACACAAGAATGGAAATAAACTTGATCCAATTAAGACCTAATCCTTCAGTTCCAGAAGATCTAACAGGGATGACAGACTAATAAACAGACACAATGCCATTAAGTACTAATAGAAGATATATAAAGTTCAATGAAATTCCCTGGTGGCTCAGACGGCAGAGTCTGCCTGCAATGCAGAGAGCTGGGTTCAATCCTTGGGCCAGGAAGATCCTCTGGAGAAGGACATGGTAATCCACTCCAGTATTCTTGCCTGGTAAATCCCATGGTTGGAGAAGCCTGGCAGGCTACAGCCCACAGGGTCACAAAGAGTTGGACATGACTGAGCGGCTTCACTTATAATAAAAATTCAATAGGGAATGCTTTCCTGGTGGCTCAACTGGTAAAGAATCTGCTTGCCATGCTGGAGATCTGGGTTCAATCCCTGGGTTGGGAAGCTCCCCTGGAGAAGGGAACAGCTACCTACTCCAGTATTCTGGCCTGGAGAATTCCATGGACTGTATAGTCCATGGGGTCTCAAGAGTCAGATACAACTGAGCAAGTTTCACTTTCAATGCAGAATGATGGAACAGAAGGGCAAGGAAAAGAAATGCTGTGCTTTTAAGCAAAAAGAAACCAAGAGACTCAATGCACGTGAGTCTGAGCAAACTCCAGGGGATAGTGAGAGACAGGGAAGCCTGTCATGCTATAGTCCACAGGGTCACAATGAGTTGGACACAACGTAGCAATTGAACAACAACTGAGAGAACTCAAAAGAATTTACAAGGATTAAATGCAAAGTACTTAGATCAGTGTCGGAAATGTAACAAACAATAAATGTTAGCTATTTTTATCAAAATTATCATCCTCTTGGGGGGGGGGTGGTCATGGGGGTCAGCAAGGGGTGAGAGGGTCATATATACATTAACCTTAAACTGGTGACTTGATTTTTATTTGTGCATTCTCAAAGAAGAATTTCAAAATCTTTCTCTTCCAAAAATGATTATTTCAAAGCATAATTTATAATCATGTAGTCTGAAAATCACCTTAACTTTCATGGACAAATAGGTTTGTTTACTTTACTGCAAACAATACAGCCCAAGGAGTGGGGGGACTTTTTTCTTAATTTAAGGTAAAATAGCCCTCAGTCACCAATCTGAATTCAAATCAAACCTCCTCTTAGTCCTTGTTCATTCGTTCATATGTGTATTCAAATACAGCTTTTGAGAGGTAAGATATGTTGATACAGGAGTTATATGAAGAAATTTTGAATAATAATAAATACAGAAACACCTTTTTAAAAATATTTAACACAAATACTTAAAAATATTAATTTCACTGTGATTCACTTATCCAACACACTTTTATCATGTATTGAGTTCAGAGAAAGCAAGAGTACTTCCAACTGAAGGTGATCCCCAAGAGGAACTGATATTCACACCAAATATTAAAGAACAGGGAAGACACTGAACAGCAAAATAGGGCAAGTAGCAAGTACAGATGTATAGCCATGCTTAAGTGTCCATCAGAAGATATTAACCAATTTCTAGATAAACCTCTTGTTCTCAGAGAAGGTCAATGAACAAAATTCACTGGGCATAGACCACTATAGTAAGTATCATGGAAAGAAAGAACCTTCAGTATCTGCCATTCTCCCCTTTATACCTGGCAAGAGGCTGTGGAGGTTCTGACAGAGACATGTCACTACTTGAAGATGCACTTGGGGGACGTTCTTGCACTTTGTTCTCTTTGTCAGATTCTCCAGATGGCTGATACCCTGGTCTGGTCTGTAAAAAAAAGGATATTTGTATCTGACTCCCATAATAAAGACACATTCAAGGAGCACATAATATCATGAAATGCAGGAGCTGTTTTCCTTCAAATAAAACCAATTTAAATTAGTTTGTCTTAAAACCAACCATTATGGTTAACAGCAAAAATTACACCTGAAATCCAACAAAGGCACCTACAATTCACTGTGTACTTTGAAGGAAATACTCCTCTAATTCTCTTTTTCACCTAATCAGTGGAAATGCTGGCAGTACCTTCCCTTCTCAGAATTGTGAGTATTTACTGGAACTTAAGCCTGTAAACCTTTTAAAATGGTAAGTGGTAAGTGGCACAGGGCATAGACTCAAATGTTATTCTTATTATCCTTAAAAACAAAATCAATACTCATAAAATTATCATACTATAGTAGAATATTCTCTAATTTCAGCACAGATAACAAAACTAGGCTTTTCATTATTAACACAGTCTAACTTTGCTCAGTAATACAACAAAAACTAGGCAAGAATATAACTAAGGAGAAATGAGACAGATCAACAATCACTCTAGGAAACTAATGAGCACTTATTTTCAATTGTATTTATCAAATTACTCTGCATATAGAATAAACTTCATGAAAGGCCATCATTATTATAAATACTGTCTGAACATATATCTGAATATTAGGAATGGTGGGTAATTTTTAAATATTAAGCAAGCAAGTTTTTCCTAACCATGAATTAACCCCCTTTCTAATTTTGTCAATACCATTACCTGTGTTTCCTGCATACTATGCTGACGAGCTGGCTCTTCAAGCAGTGACTTTTCTAGAAGCAACTTGGAGTAAGTTTCTTGCAGTCGCCTAGTTGCTGATGGCTCAGGAGGAGGCACATTTTTCACTTTAGTGAAGGCTTCTTTCTGTTTCCGGTAGAGCTCCTGTAATCGTTTGTTCTTCTGCTCAGTGGCCTCCTTTTGGGCCTTCTTCTCCTCATTCTGTTTCCTCTTCCTTTCTTCCTGCTGTCTAACAATGTACTGCCGTACCTCATCTGTATCATAGTGACGCTTTTTAGAAATAACAGGGGGATCTTCATTAGCTGTTATTTTGTCAGGTTTTCTTTTTATTGGGCTATGACTCTAGGAGCTTGTATGGATGCTGATGACTTCTGATTTTGTAACTCTCCTGTCTCTTGTCTTGTAGTCTGAGCTGCTGAATCCAACTGGAGGTCATCAAGGATTCCACGAATTTCAACAGGTAAAAAGTCCTTATTTAAGGCAGCATTTTCCTCCTGTTTATTATCTGGAAGAGATGGAACTAATTTCTTTACATTATTTTCTGACCGAGTTCTACTTCTTGAACGTTCTGAGTTTCGTGGACGATGTCTATGTGAAACATCCAATCTAGGATCCGACTCTGCTCTTCCAATATGGGTCCCTGCAAAGTATGAAAATTCTATATTCATTTCTAAGATTTACTGCATTAAGGAGAAAATTAAGAAATTTCACTTTAACTCAAATATCTTAAAAAGTCTTCTAAAGAAAAGAAAAACAAAGAATATTCTGATACTCCATAGAAACTATACTTCCTCAGCATTTTTTTTAAGTGCATCTTTTAATATTTCTGAAATAAGGACAATCTTGCTATTGATGTGAATATTTAACTGTTAATACAGAATTATCAATATCAACTATTAATAGAGATACTAGTTATCTCCCACATGCATATTTAATGTTACTATTTATCTCTCTCCCCAAACCCTCAATCAGTTGTTAAAAAAACTGATGTTAGGCTGCCACAACTCCAATGAGTAACAGGAAAAAATTCAATATATAGAAAAACAATCATTTTATCAACTAAATGTTTGCTGATGTGCCTTAGTCTTAGACTGACAATGGTATGAGTTTATTTATAAGTCAGATAAAAAGAGCAAATACAAAATATGTATTAACTTCCCTATATCAAATAGCATTTCTTACTGAATCCATTTCTGAAGCTCACACTGAAGCAATTTTTTTCAACTGAAAAGGAAAACTGGCTTGTAGGTATTTATATTTCATTTTCTAAAATTAGTGTTCATGAAAAAGTAACTAGTTATTTCAAATGGCACTCGTGACATTTTAAAAGGAGAATGGACTTGAGTGTCAAACTAAAGAGCTCTGGATCTAGATCAAATCTTGTCACCCACTGACTGTATATCCTTGAGAAAACTCACTCCTCTATTAGGACCTGTTTCCTAATCTGTAAAACAAACAAACAAAAAAATCCAAACTTGTGAACTCTACTTCTGCTTGTATCTATGGAGATAAGACAGATTGGACTTAATCCTCTAAAGGTCCCTAATAGTCTAATAGGATTTGATTATATGATGCCTTGCTATTTATTCATAGTGACTATAATTACTATAACACAAACAGAATTCTTAATAAGGATAAACATAACATCTATATATGGAAATTATCCATAGCCAAGCCCAACAGAACATTTCTTCTTTTTTAAACTACATTCACAATTAAAAGCAAAATTTTAAAGAGTTTTCTTAAAAGAATATTTTTCATCTCTCAAAGTACTCACACAAGCAACTTTTAATCGCTCTGCTCAACAATTTAAATGATTAAGTAGTTTAGTTTAACTGCTCACCAGATTTAGTAGTTCTTTCTCTTCCACCTCTGTCACTTGATGCTGCTCTTCGCTCTTTTTGCTCTATTCGAGGTGCAGGACCAAGAATTTTCTTTACTAATTTTTGTCCATCTCGCCAAGAAGATGTACTAATCAGATGACTGCTACCTAAAAAAGAAAAGATACATATATATAACTTAAATTTTAGCTGTAAGAAGTACCTCTTACTTAACCATACAAGTATTTGTAATTAATCTTTTGCTTATCTTATGCCAACGTCACCCAAATATTTACAATCTAATTTCATTTTTAAACTCAAGTCTCCCCAAATCAATTTTGGAGTTTGTTTAAATTTTTATTTACCCACACACCTCAAATACTAAGTGTAAAATGCTTTGAAAGTTAAGTACCAAATATTACTGAATTATGAAACTTTAAGAACCAGGGCACCGAATTCAACAATTTTGGCACAGAATAAAAATATGTCTTAACTGTAAGTGTTTGATTCCCCAAAATTAGCACAGTACCTGACACAGTAAAATGTATGTCTGCTGAATGAGCAAATGACTTAAGCAAAGCATAGGAAAAAACCTTAAGGAAACATGCAACAAAGAGTTAACAGTGACTACCTTTGAACAGGATGGTTATTACAGAGAATTTAACATTATATTTTATAGACATATAGCACATTACTACACATTACTTTTTAAAACATAAAACAATGACACTCAGAAAGCAAATATCAACAATGCTTTAAATTGCCATTAAAGAAGTTCATAAAAATAAAACTATATTCCAATAAATACAGCTGTTTACCAAGAGAAAAAATTTTCATTTATTAGCTTCAGATGATAAAAAATTAAAATTAGGCCTTTATTTCAAAACAAACGGTGACTTAAAAAACAAAAAATACCATGAAAGACCATTTATAAAATAGAAACCATTTTTTAAAATCTGAAATAAATATGCAAAAGTGTTTAAATACAAAGCAATATAAAAATGTAATGGAAATGAAAATAATGAAGTAATACTTTAAACCAAATTAAATTGTTCTTTGCCTAAGATGCTAAGAGAAAAAGATAAAATCTTATAATACAATGACTACAGTAATCTACTACTGATTTTAAAATTAAGGAAATACACAAAACTACTAGTCCTTTGTTTAAGTAAGAGCAGTGGTTTTTATCTGTTTTTTCTATTTTCCAAGCTTTCTGTGATACTACTTTATTACATCTGTAATTTTTAAAAATATTTAGAGTACCATTTAAAAGTTTAAATGAAAGTAGTTTTAATGAAAATATCATTAAAAAACATGAATTATAAATGTGTACTATTAACTTTAGAAATGCTTTTGCACCTTGCTATTAACCTTAAAAAGTTTATCTAAAATATTTAAATGGTTTTAAGTCTATTGTTCAATCTATTTATAAGATACTTCATGCGCTTAAGCAAAATGGGAGAACAAGTTTCTCTTCAATTTCAGCTTAATTTTCAATCATGAATATGCTGGGTAGTTATTTATAAATGTTGGCTTCCAAATATGCTGGGTGGTTTTTTCTAAATTCTGGCTTTTTGGAATAGTCCCATGCAGTCGTTGGTAGAAAAAGAGAACTTTTACTATAAACTCTTAAAACAGCTTTAACTCAACTAAATGACTCTCTGTAGCAGTCACTGCCACAGTATACACATGGTGGAATTAGCTCATCACAAAACTGGATAAGTACAATTCAAGATCAGTATTTACAAGTTATAGTGGTCCCAGTGCTTCCTTTCAATCTATGCTCCTCACAACAAGATCATATGAAAAACACTCTTACATTTTTTTAATGTAAGAATTAGCTTAGTTTACACCCAGGTAATTCCTGTTCCTATAAAATTTAATTTTTTTATTGGTATATAGCCAGGATCTTTCTTGTATGGCATCTACAATTAACAATGGATGTCACAAAGTAAGTTATTTGGCAGTCTTTTGATTAGTCTATTATCAAAAAAACAAGATAATGGCATCCAGTCCTATTACTTTATGGCACATACATGGGTAAACAATGGAAACAGTGGCAGACTTTATTTGGGGGGGCTAAAAATCACTGCAGATGGTGATTGCAGCCATGAAATTAAAAGACGCTTACACCTTGGAAGGAAAGTTATGACCAACCTAGACAGCATATTAAAAAGCAGAGACATTACTTTGCCAACAAAGGTCCATCTAGTCAAGGCTATGGTTTTTCCGGTTGGTCATGTATGGATGTGAGACTTGGACTGTGAAGAAAGCTGAGTGACGAAGAATTGATGCTTCTGAACTATGGTGTTGGAGAAGACTCTGTAGAGTCCCTTGGACTGCAAGGAGATCCAACCAGTCCATCCTAAAGGAAACCAGCCCTGAATATTCATTGGAAGGACTGATGTTGAAGCTGAAACTCCAATCCTTTGGCTACCTGATGTGAAGAGGTGGCTCATTTGAAAAGACCCTGATGCTGGGAAACACTGAGGGCGAGAGGAGAATGGGTCGACAGAGGATGAGATGGTTGGATGGCATCACGCAATCAATGGACATGAGTTTGAGTTAATTCCGGGAGTTGGTGATGGACAGAGAGGCCTGGCATGCTGCAGTCCGTGGGGTCACAAAGAGTTGGATGTGACTGAGCAACTGAACTGATTAGTCTATGATCAGAAAAACAAGCAGTTGGTCAGAAACCAGTGCCCTATCACTCTATTTTCATGTTTTTATAGGACTTTTTATGTTCCCTATTCAATTATTTGGGGGCTTCCCTGTGGCCTCAGACAGTGAAGAATCTGCCTCTAATGTGGGAGACTGAGGTTCAATCCCTGGGTCGGGAAGACCCCCTTGGAGAAGGGAATGGCAACCCACTCCAGTAATTCTTGCCTGAAGAATCCCATGGACAGAGGAGCCTGGTGGGCTAAAGGCCATGGGCTGGCAGAGTCAGACACGACGGAGCGACTAACAGTTTCACTTTTACTTTATTCAATATTTATTACACTTTATTGTAACTACATATCTGCTTTTTTCCTGACAAGATTCTAAGTTCCAGGAGGGAAGGAGCTATGTGCATGTTGCTTACCACTATATTGCCTAAGCTTAGAATATCCCAGTGCCTTAAATAAAGCAAATATATTTGCATAATGAATGTTTGAGTTGTCTCCAAACTGAAAGTGACAAGTTTCCAACTTTCTCCACTCCCTTGACCCAAATTACTCAATGACTTAAATATGACACACTAAACAGCCATTTTCAATATAGCTAGAAATAATAATTAGTAGTAGAGAAATTATATCTAACAATTAAAATGTGTCAGGTACTATATTGAGTACTTTTGGTATTAACTATTTTAGTTCTCACAACCTATAAGAAAAGTAACTAGTGGTTTCCCATTTACAAACAAGGAAACCAAAGACACAAAATTAACTCAATTACCAAAGGAACAAAGTTAGACATGACAGAACCAGTGTATAAATTCAAGCAATCTAGATCAAGCCTAAAATGTTAATCACTATAAAGCTAAGGAATTTTCTTTTCCCCCATCTTAATTTATTCAGAGTCCAGTCCATTACTAGCACATACTGCCAGATTTTTCTTGTGTAATATTTATTCACTCATGAGAATAAGTGAAGAAACTTAGCTACAGGCATAAGCCATCCCTCTGCATATAAAATTTCACTATATAAAAATCATTACCTTTAATCTGGTTGATTTCTATTAAAAAATAATGACAGAAAAAACTGGGAGGGGGCACTGTTCAGTATCATGGTGAACATATTTCATGAGTAGATACATATATGAAGATTTATCAGACTACATATTCTAAATATGTCAATTAACCTCAAGAAAACACACATAAAATGATACATAAATATACTGAATTTTTGTATGTGTCAAATAATAAGAACATTTATGTCTGAATAGATGGTATTTCACTAATATGTATTTTAAGATGGGCCTAATATTGAGAAAACCAACCTGTTTTGCATTCTGAACTTGATAACTGTGCTACCTTTTGGACTTTTCGTATTGGCTTGACCACTTTCTTCTCTTTACTTTTTTCAGCTGGTTTTTCTTTCATAGAGCTATCATCTGAAAAACAGAAACATTTATAGCAAATATTATAATGAGTGGTACCGATCCACTCATCCTTCCCCCAGTATGAGAAATCTATATAGAATACATGGTTCAGGAAGGGAGAGAGAAACCTTTGCTATTTCTTCGATTCAAAAGCTGCAATGTCAAGTCCTCTTACAGAAAGGTCTAGAGGTCTTTTTTTTTTTTTCAGGAAACCCTTGAGACACTCACCTGGTTTTCACAAACAGAAACAAGCTACGATAAGGCTTTCCAAGCTAGATCATAGCATTTACAGGATCTCAGAAGTAAGCACTTTCACAGATTCCTATTTCATTTAAAAATTCCCACTTAAATCATGAACTTCTAGAATAAAACTGTATAAAATACTCAATTTTCCTAAATTGGGCCCTTTTATGATTAGGCTAGTGAAATATGTCAAAGTATTTCACATATAAACTACTATTCACTAATTTTTAAATTCCAATCTGCAGAAATAAACTGACTATACACAAATTTAAAAATTAATCTCAACCACAGATCTGGATAAATGTACTTTAAACATATATAGAGCTCTGCATTCTGAGCAAAGAAGTGTGATTCAAAGGTCCTGGGGCAGGAGCATACTTGGTGTCTAAGAAATAGCAAGGAAATCAATGTGAATGAAGTGAAGAAAGAGAAAAGCAGTAAGAGTTAGGGTCAAAGACATGACTGAGGGCCAGATTACATAGGGCTTTACAGGTCATTGTGAGAACTTCAGGTTTTACTCAAGAATAGGATGAGAAATTGAGCAAAGGAGTGACATGACCTAAATGTTATTTTAACAAGCTTACTCTGATAGCTATGATGAGAACAGATTCATTAGAAGAGCAGAAGCAGGGTAACCAGTTAGAAGGCTACTGCAATAAACCAGCCAGGAGACTGACAGTGGATGGCTTGAACCTAGGTGGTAGGTGAAGGTGATTATATTTTAGAGGTATTTCAGACAATTTAGATATAAGCTATAAAAGAAACAGAGGGATCAAAGATGACCAAGGATTTGGGACCTGAATAATCAGAAGGATGAGATTTACTCTCCAGTAAGATGGAGAGACTACCAGAGGAAAAAGTTTAAGGGGTGTACCATGACCTCATTTAGTTAGCTAGCCCCATTTTTGAATATATTAAGCTTAAGAAATTTATTATACATCCAGGGGGAGGTGCAGAGTTAGCATCTGGACATGAATCTGAATTCAGAGAAGTCTGGTCAGAGACATAAATCTGGGAATCATCAGCAGAGAATATTTAAAGTACTGAAACTCGATGAGCTTGCCTAGTTTGTATATGGATAAATAAAAAATTTTAAAAACAACAAAGGAAAAAGAAAGGGATGGAAGAGAAAAGAAAAACAAAAAAAGAAAAACAATGAGAAACACAGATCCAAGCACAGGGACCATGACATGCCAATGTTCAGAGATCAGATAGTTGATTAGGGGAAAAAAAGAACGAAAAAGAGCAGATAAACTTAGGAAGAAAACTAAACACTTATGGTATCACAGATAAGATTCGAAGTGAAGAATTTCAAAGATGAAGTGATTAGTGATATCCAACGTTTCTGAAAGAGACTATTTCTGGGGCTCCAAAATCACTGCAGATGGTGACAGCAACCATAAAATTAAAGGACACTGGCTCCTTGGAAGGAAAGCTATGACCAACCTAGACAGCATATTAAAAAGCAGAGACATTACTTTACCAACAAAGGTCCATCTAGTCAAAGCTATGATTTTTCTGGTAGTCATCTATGGATATGAGAGCTGGACCATAAAGAAAGCTAAGAGCCAAAGAATTGATGCTTCTGAACTGTGGTGTTGGAGAAGACTCCTGAGAATCCCTTGGACTGCAAGGAGATCCAACCAGTCCATCGCAAAATATATCATCCCTGAATATTCATTGGAAGGACTGATGTTGAAGCTGAAACTCCAATACTTTGGCCACCTGATGCAAAGAACTGACTCATTTGAAAAGACAGGGATGATGGAGGATTAGATGATTGGATGGCATCACTGACTGGATGGACATGAGTTTGAGCAAGCTCTGGGAGTTGGTTACGGACAGGGAAGCCTGGCATGCTGCAGTCCACGGTGTCGCAGAGTTGGACACGATTGAGCAACTGAATTGAACGTTTCTGAGAGATCAAGCAGGATAACAAATGAGAATTACACACTGGATTTAGCAATGTGGAGGGGTCACTGATGACCTTGGTAACAGCAGTCCACAGAGAAGTAGGAGCAAAAAACCTAACAGAAAGGATTCAAGAGTACAACGGAGGAGAAAAATTGGAGACTATGAAGATAAAGCAACTTTCTGAAGCTTCACTGTAAATAAAAGGAGAGAAACAAAGCAGAGTAGGGCCAAAAGAGGAGTTCTTTTATGATGGCCCAGATAACAGCATGTTATCAAACACTATGTTGATGGGCATGACCTCACAGAGAGGGAAAACTTGATAACGGGAAAGAAAAAACAGGGCTGTAGTAATGCCCGTAAATACACTAGGGCAAATGGCATTTAATACAGAAGTAGATGGGTTTTGTTTAAGATAGAAGCAGTGGGAGAGTTGACCCACCAAACAAAAGATAGGCTATAATAGGCAGACTTCTTTAAGAGTTCTTTGGCATACATCATTCCACTAGTCTATTGATACTGTTTTATGAAGCATATTATCATTCCCATTTTACAAATGAGAAAACCAAAGAAGAGAGTTTATGTAACACAGATAGTACGAAAAACTAATTAAGTGGCAGAGCCAGAATTTGAACCCTTGTAAACTAATTCCAAAATCTCGCTCTTAACTACTGCATTATATTTCCTTTTCATATGAGAAAAAATTTCTGAAGATATTGTTCCAAAAATAATAGTAGGAAAATTGGACTGGACAGTTAATGCCATAATATTTATTAGCAGAGTCTCTACTAGGGCTTACCAGAAAGTTTTCAGGCTTCAGAGTTAGACTGAGTTGGTTTTAAACCTTGGCTTCAATTCTTAACTGCTCTACGCAACCATGGGAAAATTACTCCTTGAGCTTACACTTCCTCAACTGTAAGACATTTAGGAGACTAAATGTTGGGCAGCATCTTGCCCAAAATCATACAAGGTTTCAATATAGTAATATTATATGTATGATCTTCCTATTTTCCTCTTCCAGTCTTCCATAAGTTCCTCCTATTTTCAATCCTCTAACACACATTATTCCCTTCTGATAATGTTCATTTTTCTTCCTGCTTTTTGCCCTCACAGTATCTTATCTGCTGCCCACCAAATTTCTGACTATTTCAAAGATCTCAGAGGCCTAGTAAACTTCAACTAGACTCTTACGTTTCCTTCAAATCAGACAAGCCCACTCAGAACTTCTCTTAGTTTTAAAATAGCCTAGTTTCTGTCTTTTCAGCTATATATGCTAATTTAACCCTGAAGCAAAGCCTAGAAGCTAAGAGTCTTGTGACTGACAGTATCACTACTTAAGTATGCTATGCATTTAAAACGGGAAATAACTTTAGTTTGGTGACAATTTTACATTTCAGTATTGCAGCTTAAGTAATATGCATGATAAAACAATCAAAACCTAGCAACACTCTACTCTCACCTGCAAAGTAAGTGCTAAGTCACGATACAGTTCTCTACTCATGTTTTGAAACTCAGCCTCCTGCCACACTTTCCCATCAGGTGTTCGAATCTTGGTCTCTGAAGGATTGAAACCTAATATATAACCAACAATACAAAACATCCTTATTAATACTGCATTCAAAGTTTTGTTATATTATTAATTTTAAGTGAAATAAATTAATATACTATAAAATTCACTCTTTTGAAGTATACAACTCCCTGCTTTTTAGGGTATTCAGATAGTTACACAACTATTACCACCATCTAGTCCTAGAGCATTTCATCACTCTGAAAAGTAACCCTGTGCCCATCAGCGGTGGCTCCCCACAGCACTCCCTCTATTCCCTGCCAACTACTCAGCTATTTTCTATCTTTATGGATTTGCCTATTCTGGACATTTCCATATAAACAGAATCCTACCATGTGTGGCCTTTGGGGTCTGGCTTCTTTCACTTAGCTTTTATTGTTGAATGATACTCCACTGTACAGATATATCAATGTTTGCTTATCCATTTACCAGTTGATGAACATCTGGGGTGTTTCTACTTTTTGGCTATTATGAATAATGTTGTTATAAACATATATGCACAGGGATGTGTGTAAATATACCTTTTTCCATTCCCTTGGGTAGTATATCGAGGAGTAGAATTGTTGGGTCATATGGTAACTCTTACATTGAACTTGTTGAGGAACTGTCAAAATGTTTTCTAAAGAAGCTGTACCATTTTACATTTTTACCAGCAATTTCTCCATATCCTCACTTGTTATTGTTTTTTATTATAGTCACCCTCACAGGTATGAAATGGTATCTCACTGTGGTTTTGATTTGTGCATCCCTAATAATTAAATGTTGAACAGCTTTACAAGCTTTTAAAACAGAAATGCATCATTAGCTACCACATAATGTGTTAACAAGTGCTATTTGGAAAAGTAAGCTTCAGTTAAACAAAGCAATATACATTTGTTCAAAAAGACTAGAAATGGAGAAGCACCAAATTAAATGATGAAAGATGTCAATATAAATTATGGATATCAGAGAAACAAACTACCTTTTCAAGTCTGAGGAGAAACAATAGTCACTCTTGTTTTCTTTGAAGACAGGCATTAATCACTATCATTTGTCTGATTTTGCCTATGGCTGAACAAATGGACAAGCTTCTGTCTACACAGGCAAAATCAGACAACCAAAGTGTGGAAAACAGTTCCTTAAAACATACTTGTTCAGTTTCTCAACAAACATTACACATGTGCTATTTCCTAGAAATTATCATTCTAATTTCCTACTTCAAATTCATCACTATTCCTTAAGAAAACTACAACTTAAAATGTAACTCTGAGAAAAAAAGATAAAGTAATGAATATGGATGATAACCAGAATAGTAAAAAGATCTGTATTTTCAAATGGGCTTACCTTACCAAAGAACTGCCATTAAATATTTTGTAAAAATTAAATCATTTTAATGGCGTCAAAAATTGGTAAAAGCACTTTAAAAGTGCTAGATAAAATGTTACTGGTAAAATAATTACATGTCTAATAGAAAGTAATCTATTTAGCTCTTAAGACAATAGCATAAGCTTAATTTTACCTGAAATTTGTACCACAGGGCACACACAACCATGCTTATAGCTATATAAACAAAAAGTTTATAAGCACAGTGTTTAGTCTATTGCAAACTACAGTTTATAACAAGAAAGTGTGGCAATTCCATGTAAACCTATCTTCCCCTCAACATTTCTTACCCTCATTCCATCTCTCTATATTCAACCTTATCACTTTTTCTTCTCTTCAGGAAACATTTATCTTTCTGGGAGCCTTTCTTTATATTTGCATCTTTACTTATAAGTTAACTTTAAGCAGCTTTCAGTATCTACATCAGTTTCTCTTTCTGTTTTCCAGTTTTTATTTCCATTCTCTTTGTGTACATTTTTTCTTACCAATTGAATTTATTGAATAGAATAAAATATTTACTGTGCATTTATGTCCAAGACACTGTACTAAGTTTTAAAATAAAATACAGATGATCAATATAGGC
>SJYC01120376.1:0-31446 GCA_006408675.1 Madoqua kirkii
ATTCTGATTTATAAATTTCTTAGGAAAAACTTCAAAAAGGTTCCAAAAATAAAAATTTTCTAAAAATAAAATTTTCATAGATTATATATATGATTCTAAGAAAAGTCAATCTAGGTGTTTAAAAATAGAATAGTAAAAATTTAAAAATCAATAAATATGCCAATAGACCATAAAAACTTTAATCAGAGCTACCAACATAGTTAGAAAAATAAACTCACTTCACTGTCCTTCTCATAAAGATACTTTTGGTCTAGTTAAGTGTTAAATGATAACTAAACAAACATGCAGCAGCTACTGCTGCTGCTAAGTCGCGTCAGTCGTGTCTGACTCTATGTCACCCCACAGACGGCAGCCCACCAGGCTTCCTCGTCCCTGGGATTCTCCAGGCAAGAACACTGGAGTGGGTTGTCATTGCCTTCTCCAATGCATGAAAGTGAAAAATGAAAGTCAAGTCACTCAGTCGTGTCTGACTCTTAGCGATCGCATGGACTATAGCCTACCAGGCTCCTCCATTCATGGGATTTTTCAGGCAAGCATACTGGAGTGGGTTGCCATTGCCTTCTCCGAAACAAACGTGAGCTATTCTATATTACTAAATAATCTGTCAATGACTAGACGAAAGTTTTCTTTGAGCAGACCTCATTTTTAAAAAAATGCTAAAATATATAATAATGATCAATTTTCTAATGGGAAGCAGAAACAGATTAAATAATCAAAACCTGCATATACATCCAAAATTTCTATACTTAAGAGCTAATGCTGGTAAAGCTGAGACAGTGGAGATCAGCAAAAAGAAACGAATCTGCTTCAGGGACATCCTTGGTGGTCCAGTGGTTAAGAATCAGCCTTTCAAGGCAGGGGATACATGTTCGATTCCCGGTCAGGGAATTAAGATCCCACATGCTGCAGAGCAATTAAGCCTGTGCACCACAACTAGAGATGCCCCCATGCTCTAGGGCCCATGCTCTACAAATAGAGAAGCCTCTGCACATGGCAACTAGAGAAAGTCTGTGTGCCATAGCAAAGAGTGCAGTCAAGGAAAAAAAAAAAAAAAAGAATCTATCTGCCTCAGAATAACAACCCTATTAATAATCATCCTCAAAAGCAATGACTAAATATAAAAAGTGTGACATTTATACAGAAATTCAGACTGTAAATACATTACAGTACATTCACCACCTAACAAATGAGAATGAACTAATCACAACTACATACAACCAGACAGGTGAGCATCACAAAAGTGCTAAGTGGAGAATGCCAGAAACTAGTGTACACACTGTATACATTTTATAAAACATCAAACAGGCAAAACTAATCTACTGTGTTAGAACTGACAATGCTCATTATTTATGCTTTCTTTCTTTTTTTCCTTATGTATGCTTTTGGGAGGAGGGTGACAAGAATTAGAGCAAGGAAGGGCTTGAGGTACTAATAATACTGTTTAATGATTTGGCAAAATCAAATATACAAAAAAGATCTTCATGACCAAGATAATCACGATGGTCTGATTTCAAATGGATGGGGAAACAATGGAAACTGTGAGAGTTTTTATTTTGAGGGGGCTCCAAAATCACTGCAGATAGTGACTACAGTCATGAAATAAAAAGACACTAACTCCTTGGAAGAAAAGCTAGGACCAACCTAGACAGTGTAATAAAAAGAAGAGACATTACCAACAAAGGTCCGTCTAGTCAAGGGCTATGGTTTTTCCAGTAGTTATGTATGGATGTGAGAATTGGACTGTAAAGAAGCTGAAAGCCAAAGAATTGATGCTTTTGAACTGTGGTGTTGGAGAAGACTCTTAAGCATCCCTTGAACAGCAAGGATATCCAACCAGTCCATCCTAAAGGAAACCAGTCCTATTCATTGGAAGGACTGATGCTTCTAGGACCAACCTAGACAGTGTAATAAAAAGAAGAGACATTACCAACAAAGGTCCGTCTAGTCAAGGGCTATGGTTTTTCCAGTAGTTATGTATGGATGTGAGAATTGGACTGTAAAGAAGCTGAAAGCCAAAGAATTGATGCTTTTGAACTGTGGTGTTGGAGAAGACTCTTAAGCATCCCTTGAACAGCAAGGATATCCAACCAGTCCATCCTAAAGGAAACCAGTCCTATTCATTGGAAGGACTGATGCTGAAGCTGAAACTCCAATTCTTTGGCCACCTGATGTGAAGAACTGACTCATTTAAAAAGACCTTGATGCTGGGAAAGATTGGGGGTGGGAGAAGAAGGGGATGACGGAAGGTGAGATGGTTGGATGGCATCACCGACTGAATGGACATGAGTTTGAGTTGGTGATGGACAGAGAAGCCTAGTGTGCTGCAGTCTATGGGGTTGCAAAGAGTCGAACACAACTGAGCAACTGAACTGAACTGATCTGGGTGCTGACTTTTTGGGTGTGTTTAGTTTGTAAGACTTCATCAGACTGCACACTCATATACTTTTTCAACATATATTAAACTTCAGTTAAAAGTATTTTTTTCTTTAAATTTTTAATAGTGTATAGCTGAATAACAATGTTGTGTTAATTTCAGTTGTGCAGCAAAGTGAATCAATTATGCATATATATATATATATGTCCACTCTTTTTTAGATTCTTTTCCCAAATAGGCCATTACAGATTATTGAGTAGAGTTCCCTGAGCTATAAAGTAGGTCCTTTGTTGTTGTTTAGTAGCTCAGTCATGTCCAACTCTAGCAACCCCATAGACTGCAGCCCACCAGGCTCCTCTGTCCATGGGATTTCCCAGTCAAGAATACTGGAGCGTGTTGCCATTTCCTTCTCCAAGGGATCTTCCTGACCCAGGGATCGAAACCATGTCTCCTGCCACTTAAGTGGCCACCAAGGAAGCCCACAGTAGGTCCTTCTTATCTATTTTATATATAGTAGTGTGTATATGTCAATCCTAATCTTCCAATTTATTCTCCCCTCTCCCAGAGTATTTTCAGATAACATGAAATAATGAAATCCTAGCTTAGGTTTACAATTATAATTTTAATTAAATTCTATAATATGTCCAGTATCATGAAGTACTTCAGTTTGACAATAATTTACCTTTCATAATCCATGGTTATCCCATGCCCAATAAGTAAGTGTTACTAATAAAATCTATTTAAGTAGGTCTGTTCTTCACTTAAGAATATGTAATACATATGTCACCATTTTCTATAAAAATAGAAAAAAAGAATCATTGAGGAGTAAGTACAATAAAAAAAAAATCTCCTCATAGAAGAGAATCTAATCTGTCAAAACTTTACAAATTTTAGGATTATTGGCGCTAGTTCTGTAAAAAATGCCATTTCAGGGATTACATCAGATTGTTTTGGGTATTATGGACTTTAGCAATATTATTTTTCCCAGTCCATGAACACTGGACTGTATCTCTTTTCATTTATCTGTGTCACCTTTAATTTCTTTCATCAGTGTCTTACAACTTGAAGAGTACAGGTCTTTCACTTTGTTGGTTAAATTTACTCCTGAGTATATTTTTTCTTAATGCAACTGTAAATGGGACTGTTTTCCTAATCTTTCTTTCTGAAAGTTATTACTGTATAAAAATGTAACAGGTTTCTGTATATTACTTTTGTGTATAAACTTCACTGAATTCATTTATTTTGCATAACAGTTTTTTGATAGAGCTGTTAGGGTTTTCTATACATAGTATCACATCATCTACAAATCGTGACAGTTTTATTTCTTCCCTTTTAATCTGGATGCCTTTTTTTCTTTTTTTGTCCAATAGCTGTGGCTAGGACTTTCCTGTGGTCATGTATGGATGTGAGAGTTGGACTTTGAAGAAAGCTGAGCACCGAAGAATTGATGCTTTTGAACTGTGGTGTTGGAGAAGACTCTTGAGAGTCCCTTGGACTGCAAGGAGATCCAACCAGTCCATTATGAAGGAGATCAGCCCTGGGTGTTCATTGGAAGGACTGATGTTGAAGCTGAAACTCCAATACTTTGGCTACCTGATGCGAAGAGCTGAATCACTGGAAAAGACCCTTATGTTGGGAAAGATCGAAGGCAGGAGAAGGGGATGACAGAGGATGAGATGGTTAGATGGCATCGCCAACTCAATGGACATGAGTTTGGGTAAACTCCAGGAGTTGGTGATGGACAGGGAGGCCTGGCATGCTGCAGTTCATGGGGTTGCAAAGTCGGACATGACTGAGAGACTGAACTGGAGGGACTTCCACTACTATGTGAATAAAAGTGACACACGTGGGCATTTTTATCTTGTCCCTAGTCTTAAAACAAAAGCTTTGGGCCTTTCACTGTTGAGTATAATGTTAGCTGTGTGTTTGTCAGATACAGCCTTTATTACATTAAGGTATATTTCCTTTATAACCACTTTGTTTAGAGTTTGTATCATAAATGGATGCTATGTTATGTCAAAATGATTTTTCAGCATCTATTGAGATGACTGCGTGATTTTCTTTCTTCATTTTTTTAATGTCATGTATCAGGTTGATTGATTTGCAGATATTGACCCATTCTTGCATCTCTGGAATAAAGTCCACTTGATCATGGTGTTTACTTTTAATGTATTCTTGAATTAGGTTTGCTAATATTTTGTTGAGGATTTTTGCATCTGTGTTCATCAGTAATATTTATTGCAATTTCTCTTCCTTCCTTCCTTCCTTTATTTTGTAGGGTCTTTGTCTAATTTTAGTATCAAGGTAACTCTGGCCTTGAAGAATGAGTCTGAAAGTATTTCTTCCTCTTCAATTTTTTGGAATAGTTTGAGAAGGACAGTATTAACTCTTCTTTAAATGCTTGGTAGAATTCCCGTGAGGCCATCTGGTCCTGGACTTTTTGTTTCTTGGGAGACGTTTGATTCCTGATTAAATGTCATTACTAGTAACCAATCTGTTCATATTTTCTATTTCTTCCTGATTCCATTCCTAGGCATCTTCTTTTTTGTGCTCCTTGTTCCCAGGCAAACTCACACAGTTTCATGGCTTCAACTACTTCCTAAACGTCATCATATTTTTATGTCCCGAACTGTTCTCTGAGCTCTGGACCCAAGTTTTCAGTCTACTTGATGGTATATCTCCAAGTTCAACTGGCCTTTCAAACTTATCAAGTTCAGAACCAAATTCATTATCATCTATATTCAAATGGCTCATTCTTCTTGTTCTCTTAGCAAATGGGATTACCATGCATCCATCTCATCTTTGACATCCATGCCTTTTCCTCACTTCATTATTTACTGAGTTACCAAGTCAATGCTAACTTTAAGATGTTTCTCTGTTACAATATGTAAAACATGCCTCTACAAAGATGCTGAAAAATAAATCTTTAAGATACTTCTAATTTCTCTCTCTCTTCCCCTTGCCTCTGTTAGAGCATCATCTTTAGCCTAAATTATAGTAAAAAAAGCTTCCTAAATTATTCTGCTCCTCACATTCTCCATAGTACAACCAGTTACCTTTCTACAACAGATTCTAGCAACTCTACTCTAATAACTCTTCAGTGACTATCATCTGTAGGATAAAGTTCCAAATCCCTTCGCATGATGGAAGTCTGAACTCTTCACAACCCTTAATTTAGTCTTACCCTTCCCTGTTGCCACAGTATACCAACTGCTCCTGTCAAACAGCTATACCCAGCACACTTTCTCTAAACATTACAACTTTCATTACCTCCATATCGTCTTTTCCTGAATTTTCTCTAGCAGTAATACCCTTTAAGACCAACCTCTAATGTCATCTCCTATAAATCTTTCCCAGGCAGTCCCTTAATAGAATTACTACTTCATCTTTTTCCATACCATTTTATTCACTTTCTACAGCACTAATCCTCACACACACAATCATTCATTCAGTTAATGAAAATTCACTTAGTACTTAATGCCACCCCATGTCCAAGCTCAGAGGCGGCGGCCAAGACGAGCTACCCCACTTCCAAGGTAAGGAGCAATGACTGCACTTTGTTGGAACAACCGTGAAGAGATACTCCACGTCCAAAGTAAGAGAAACCCAAGTAAAATGGTAGGTGTGGCGAGAGGGCATCAGAGGGCAGACACACTGAAACCACAATCACAGACAACTAGCCAGTCTGATCACATAGAACACAGCTTGTCTAACTCAAACGAAGCCATGCCAAGTGGGGCCACCCAAGATGGGTCATGGTGGAGAGGGCTGACAGAATATGGTCCACTGGAGAAGGGAATGGCAAACCACTTCAGTATTCTTGCCTTGAGAACCCCATGAAGAGTATGAAAAGGCAAAGGACAGGACACTGAAAAATGAACTACCCAGGTTGGTAGGTGCTCAATATGCTACTGGAGATCAGTGGAGAATAACTCCAGCAAGAATGAAGGGATAGAACCAAAGCAAAAACAACACCCAGTTGTGGATGTGACTGGTGGTGGAAGCAAGATCCAATACTGTAAAGAGCAATATTGCATAGGAAACTGGATGTTAGGTCCATGAATAAAGACAAGTTGGAACTGGTCAAACAGGAGATGGCAAGAGTGAACATTTGACATTCTATGAATCAGTGAACTAAGATGGATTGCAATGGGTGAATTTAACTCAGATGACCATTATACCTACTACTGTGAGCAGGAATCTCTTAGAAGAAATGAAGTAGCTATCATAGTCAACACAAGAGTCCAAAATGCAGTACTTGGATGCAATCTCAAAAACGACAGAATGATCTCTGTTCATTTCCAAGGCAAACCATTCAATATCACAGTAATCCAAGTCTATGCCCCAACCAGTAATGCTGAAGAAGCAGAACGGTTCTATGAAGACCTCCAAGACCTTTTAGAACTAACACCCAAAAAAGATGTCCTTTTCATTATAGGGGACTGGAATGCAAAAGTAGGAAGTCAAGAAATACCTGGAGTAACAGGCAAACTTGGCCTCAGAGTACAGAATGAAGCAAGGCAAAGGTTAATGGAGTTTTCCCAAGAGAATGCACTTAGCAAACACCCTCTTCCAACAACACAAGAGAAGACTCTACACATGGACATCACCAACACCGAAATCAGATTGATTATATTCTTCGCAGGCAAAGATGAAGAAGCTCTATACAGTCAGCAAAAATAAGACCAGGAGCTGACTGTGGCTCAGATCATGAAATCCTTATTGCCAAATTCAGACTTAAATTGAATAAAGTAGGGAAAACCACTAGACCATTCATGTATGACCTAAATAAAATCCCTTATTATACAGTGGAAGTGAGAAATAGATTAAAGGACTAGATCTATTAGAGTGCCTGATGAACTATGGATGGAGGTTCGTGACACTGTACAGGACATAGGGATCAAGACCATCCCCATGGAAAAGAAATACAAAAAAGCAAAATGGCTGTCTGGGGAGGCCTTATTAATAGCTGTAAAAAGAAGAGAAATGAAAAGCAAAGGAGAAAAGGAAAGATACACCCATTTGAATGCAGAGTTCCAAAGAATAGCAAGGAGAGATAAGAAAGCCTTCGTCAATGATCACTGCAAAGAAATAGAGGAAACAACAGAATGGGAAAAACCAGATATCTCTTCAAGAAAATTAGAGATACCAAGGGAACATTTCACGCAAAGATGAGCTCGATAAAGGACAGAAATGGATGGACCTAACAGAAGCAGAAGATATTAAGAAGAGGTGGCAACAATACACAGAAGAACTATACAAAAAAGATCTTCATGACTCAGATAATCACAATGGTGTGATCACTCACCTAGAGCCAGACATCCTGGAATGTGAAGTCAGTTGGCTTTAGAAATCAAGCATCACTACGAACAAAGCTAGTGGAGGTAATGGAATTCCAGTTGAGCTCTTTCAAATCCTAAAAAATGATGCTGTGAAAGTGCTGCAATCAATATGCCAGCAAATTTGGAAAACTCAGCAGTGGCCACAGGACTGGAAAAGGTCAGTTTTCATTCCAATTCCAAAGAAAGGCAATGCCAAAGAATGCTCAAACTACAGCACAATTGTACTCATCTCACATGCTAGTAAAGTAATGCTCAAAATTCTGCAAGCCAGGCTTCAGCAATACATGAACCGTGAACTTCCAGATGTTCAAGCTGGTTTTAGAAAAGGCAGAGGAACCAGAGATCAAATTGCCAACATCCACTGGATCATGGAAAAAGGAGGAGAGTTCCAGAAAAACATCTTTTTCTGCTTTATTGACTATGCCAAAGCCTTTGACTGTGTGGATTACAATAAACTGTGGAAAATTCTGAAAGAGATGGGAATACCAGGCCACCTGACCTGCCTCGTGAGAAACCTGTATGCAGGTCCAGAAGCAACAGTTAGAATGGGACATGGAACAACAGACTGGTTCCAAATAGGAAAAGGAGTACGTCAAGGCTGTATACTGTCACCTTGTTTATTTAACTTATATGCAGAGTACATCATGAGAAATGCTGGGCTGGAGGAAGTTCAAGCTGGAATCAAGATTGCTAGGAGAAATATCAATAACTTCAGATATGCACCACCCTTATGGCAGAAAGTGAAGGAGAACTAAAGAGCCTCTTTATGAAAGTGAAAGCGGAGAGTGAAAAAGTTGGCTTAAAGCTCAACAGTCAGAAAACAAAGATCATGGCATCTGGTCCCATCACTTCATGGCAAACAGATGGGGAAACAGTGGCTGACTATTTTGGGGGTTTGATGAAAGTGAAAGAGGAGAGTGAAAAAGTTGGCTTAAAGCTCAACATTCAGAAAACGAAGATCATGGCATCCGGTCCTATCATTTCATGGGAAATAGATGGGGAAACAGTGGAAACAGTGTCAGACTTTATGTTTTTGGGCTCCAAAATCACTGCAGATGGTGACTGCAGCCATGAAGTTAAAAGACACTTCTTGGAAGAAAAGCTATGAGCAACCTAGACAGCATATTGAAAAGCAGAGACATTACTTTGCCAACAAAGATCTATCTAGTCAAGGTTATAGTTTTTCCAGTAGTCATGTATGGATGTGAGAGTTGGACTGTGAAGAAAGGTGAGCGCTGAAGAATTGATGCTTTTGAACTGTGGTGTTGGAGAAGACTCTTGAGAGTCCCTTGGACTGCTAGGAGATCCAACCAGTCCATTCTCAAGGAGATCAGTCCTGGGTGTTCTTTGGAAGGAATCATGCTAAAGCTGAAACTCCAATATTTTGACCACCTCATGCGAAGAACTGACTCATTGGAAAAGACTCTGATGCTGGAAGGGATTGGGGGCAGAAGGAGAAGGGGGGGGCAGAAGGAGAAGGGGACGACAGAGGATGAGATGGCTGGATGGCATCACTGACTCGATGGACATGAGTTTGAGTGAACTCTTTGAGTTGGTGATGGACAGGGAGGCCTGGCGTGCTGCAGTTCATGGGGTCACAAAGAGTCGGACACGACTGAGTGACTGAACTGAACTGAAGCTTGTGTATAAGCTTATGTGAAATAAGGGGAAAATATTTTGATGTAAATATGTCCAGAAAGGATCTCTTACAGAAAGAATAACCTCTCACTTACGGCAAATTTGAAAATTAAAAAAAAAATTTTTTTCTGAGAAAAACTGCAACTTTTTTCTCCCCTTGGAAACAAATCTTTACTTGTAGCAGCACCTGGAATTCCACCATTAGTGACTATTTTCAATGTGTACTATAGGCACCTGGAATTTAAGAGGCCTGTATCAAAATGCATATTCTTTATATGAGGCCAGCCAGTATTTTTTGCTGAAATCGGAATCTTTGAGATGACTTTTTAATGCAGACAGCTGGCGCCGCACACATACATACTCCATCACCCCAGCCCCTACTATGACCGTGACCTTTAGCCGATAGGTGGGTCTCCAGTTTTCTGGTGTCTTAGTCATCTCAGGCTATAACAAAATACCAGAGACCGAGTGACTTAAACAATAGGCTTTTAGTTCTCATAGTTCTGGAGGGTGAAAGTCCAAGATTCAAGTGCCAAACGTCTACGGTGAGAATGTTTCTTGGCTTGTAGATGACCACCTCTTGCTGTTCCTTGTACAGCTCTGTTCGTTTGCTTGTGCACGTGGAGCAAGCAAGACCTCTCTATCTTCCTCTTCTTATCAAGACACTTATTGCATTGTGACCTCATATGAACCTAATGATAACCCAAAAGCCACTCCTCCAAGTAACATCACATTGGGAATTTGATCTACAGTATATGAATTTGCTTCCCTCATAGAACAGTCGGTAAAGAATGCAGGAGACCTGGGTTCGATTCCTGGGTCAGGAAGATCCCCTGGAGAAGGAAATGGCAACCCACTCCAGAATTCTTGCCTGGAAAATCCCATGGACAGAGGAGCCTGGCAGGCTACAGTCCGTGGGGTTGCAAGAGTCGGACACAGCTTAGCGACTAAACCACCAACCGTATGAATTTGCAGGGGTGGGAGGGAACATACAAACATTTAGCTCATAATAGCTGGCTTTTGATAGGACCTTGGGGTAATTAACTTTAGCTCAGAATAGGTAGTTGACCTACTTCTGCAGGTTAGAAAATGATTTCCACCGTAGATGATGATTGGGTTGCTTCAATCAGGACTGACCCTCTATAATTAAGGAAGAAAGCAATGAAAACTGGAAATAGTTGTTTGTAAAATGTTTACACTTCAAAGGGAAGTATAGACAATAATCAACACTGTCACTCTTCCTGCACTGAATCCACGGTCCCTCTCAAATCCCATCTCTTTCTTTTCTCCCTACTTTCTCTACCAGCACATATTAGGGCACACATATTCGGAATGCAGTGTGTGTTTGTGTTATACATACCCTTGTCTTGTACTTTCTTTACATCACATGGGTTTAATATTTCACTTGGAGATGTAGTTATTTCACTGTGTTGGCCTCTGTTATTTCATGGGGCAGTGGCTGAGACCAAAACAAAGTCCTTACCTTTGTCTCATGACCTTCAGAGTAAAGGAATCATGTATCAGGTGGTGACATCGCAGGAGCCCCTAAAGAGTGTGAGAGGACAGTAAGGAGTAAGTTGAGGTTGAAAAAAGCAAGACAAGATGCCCCTGCCTGCCAGTTTTGCAAAGAACAAACTTCATTATGATAAAGTCAGTTCCCGTAGCAATCTACAAGGAGGAAGCAGTTAGTCCGAGGTCCCTCAGGTTGCTCACTACTTATACCCTACCTCAGTTTTCCCTCAGGTGGAGATGTACCTGGAGCCCAGAGTCACTCTACAGGCTTGGGAGAACAGAACAGTGCCTCTTCTGCCTGTTGGCCTGCTTTTCCCCACCTCCATGCACGGGGGTGAAATTAAATTGAAATTAACACCAAGGACCCCACAAAGGGTAAGAAACTGCGACAGGGCCATGCCACGGCTAGAGGAAGCGGAAGGTCGTCTCAGGTTCTTTAGGCATTTAGAAGAACTTTAGAGGATTAAGTTACTTTTATTTTCTTAGTCCGCTTCTCCCCTGTGTGCTGTGTAGGCTGCCTGTCACACCTCCTGGCTCCAGGCAGCAGCTCCGCACGGCATCCCAAGTGCACGATATGCACAGAACAATGCAACAAAGAAAGAGCAAGCTGCCGGGGCCTCTCACCCTCCCAGACCAGCGCCGAGGCTCTTGCTGGTTCTGCTGGTTTTACACCACTTCCAGGGAGCAGCATGTGACAGAGCCACAACCTCCGGTCACTCTGTCAGCTATCTGCAGTTCCTCCTTTCTTTTCCTTTTCCTGACCTGATAAACAGTGACCGTTGAAGCATCCCGCTATCTACAGATTCTGAGCCACACTTAGTTTTGGTTAAGAGAAAAATTCTATATTCACCAAAACAGTGGTCAGAATGCTTTACTGTAAGAGCAGGAACTTTACTTTCTCTGATATAGATTACAAAATCTATTAGTCACCATTCCTGTTTTCTGTATGTTTATAGTTGATAGCAAAATCGCTGCTACCCAAGAAATAGACAAGGAACTTAAGGGAGGAAATAACCAAGTAGCTGAAAGCAGAGACTCAGGAAGTAGCTTAGTTCTGTGTTCAATTCCTCCTCTCATTTCTAAGACTTTCCTCCTCTCTGAAAAAAAGAACAGGAATAGCAAAATCAGCAAAGTGTGAACTTTGTTTCCCACCTGTCCTAAGAATGCTGATGTCCCCTGCCCCACCCTTGCCACAGGCAGAATTCTCAATAGTAAATTAGAGCAAACGTAGCAATCTACTAGTACAAGCAGGTGAATGCTTGCCTCTACTGACACTTCCCCAAGACAGGAAGAGTTCTCTTTTGTCTAAATGGCCGATACCAATCCTTCCAGCTTTCTCTTCTGTAAAGTAATGTCTAAAGACAGCATTCAAAACAGTGGAGGGAAAGACAGATTATCCGATCGTAGCATCTACTAGTACAAGCAGGTGAATGCTTGCCTCTACTGACACTTCCCCAAGACAGGAAGAGTTCTCTTTTGTCTAAATGGCCGATACCAATCCTTCCAGCTTTCTCTTCTGTAAAGTAATGTCTAAAGACAGCATTCAAAACAGTGGAGGGAAAGACAGATTATCCGATACATATTACTGAGGCAACCATACAGCCACATGGGAAAAAATAGAATAAAACCCACCTGAAGCAAAGATTTAAATATAAATAGGAAAATACAAAAGTACTAGGAAAAATGGTTTAAATTTTTTAATGTTTTTTTTTAGTAGTTTTGGGAGTGAGGCAGTATTACATAAAACCAAGAAGCCGTAAAAGGTTCAACTATATAAAACTGGTAGATTGAAGTGTATAAAATAAAATTTTAAAAATTCATGAGAAAAACGACCAGAGACGAAGACAAAGAACAAATGAAAAACTGAAAAGTGCCTGCAATTCTTGTCACAAGAGGGTACTTCCCCCAGGTAAAAAGAACTCTTAACTTTTTAAAAATTGAGGTAGTGTTGATTTACAATATTATATAAGTTCCAGGTGTCCAACAGAGTGATTCACAACTTTTAAAAGTAATACTCCATTTATACTTTTATAAAATATTGGCTATATTCCCTGTGCTGTGCAATATATCCTTGTAACATTCATTTTACACACAGTAATTTGTGCCTCTGAACCTACACCCCTATCTTGCCTCTCCCTCTTCCGTCATTCCACTAGTAACTGTTTGTTCTCTTTATCTGTGTGTGCGTGTGTGCTAAGTTGCTTCAGTTGTGTCCAACTCTTTGCAGCCCTATGGACTGCAGCCCACCAGGCTCCTCTGTCCATGGGATTCTCCGGGCAAGAATACCGCAGTGGGTTGCCATGCCCGCCTCCAGGGAAGTTCCCCACCCAGGGATCAAACCCAGTCTCCCGTCTCTCCTGCGTTGGCAGGCAAGTTCATTACCCCTAGCGCCACCTGGAAAGCCCCTTTATTTGTAAGTCTGTTTCAAAAAAACACCTAAAATTAATAAGCAGGATAACAAAACCCACAGAAAAAAAAAGAAAAAGAAAAAAAGGATACAAGCAGAGAGCTCACAAAAAAGGATACAGAAATAACTCATAAATACATAAAAAGATGCTCAACCTCAATCATAATAAAAAGAAAGGAAATTTAAACCAACCTGATAGATGTTTTTCCCCTATCAGATTGACAAAAACAAAAGTTTGGTGATATATTTTGTAGGCCAAGCTGTGAATATACTTCCTTTTGTGTATACATCTTACCCATTGCTAGTGAGTATAAATCAGTACTGTCTCAACAGGTCTTCCCTGGCAGCTCAAATGCTGAAGAATCTGCCTGTAATGCAAGAGACTGGGATTCGATCCCTGGGATGGGAAGATCCCCTGAAGGAGGAAATGGAAACCCATTCCAGTATTTTTGCCTGGAGAATTCTAGTGACAGTGAAGCCTGGCGGGCTACAGTCCATGGGGTCCCAACGAGTTGTACTCGACCGAGCAAGTAACACTTTCAGTTTAACGGCTTCCAGCTTCCAAATAGGCATAACCTTTGACCAACAATTCTACCTCTAGGAACTGGTCCTACAGATATATACACAAAAGGAAGTATATTCAAAGTAATTCACAACAATGTTTTATGTATATATAGATTATATGGAACTGTAAAAGAGAATAAGGAAGTTCTGTATGCACTGGGATGGAACCATCTTCAACATTTTTTGTTACATGAAGAAAAACAAAGTGTATGTGTGTGTTTAAGTAGTCTAAGAACTTTTTACTTCTTTACGAATTTTCAGAACATATACCAAAAAAACTTATAACATTGGTGTTCTCTAGGGAAGGAAATTGGATGGCTGGGGGACAAAAGGGGCAGGGAGACTTTTTACTGGATATATTTTTGTACCTTGTGAATTTTAAACCATGTAAATATATCACTGTCCTCAAAATAAAATATTATAATAAATAATAAATATAGGAATTCCCTGGCATTCCAGTGGTTAGGACTCTGTGCTTCCACCCAGGTTCAATCCCTGGTGGGGGAACTAGAATCCCACAAGCTGCATGCGATGGCTAAAAGAATAATAAAAAAAAAAATACAGACAACAACCTATGAGCTTGAGTGAACTTCAAAAGTGATGAGGAGAATGGTAACTTTATGCTTTGAGAATTTCATCTTAATTGAAAAAAAAAAATGAGCAGGATCCAGAGAAATAAATAGAGACCAAGCCTGGTCTTTTTCTTGCAGGCCTCTGTCTTGGGGCATGGTACTATCCCATGTGCTGTAGATGTTTAACAAATGCCTCCCTGGTGGGGGGGGGGGGAAACCACTGATTTGTATCCTTTGTCGATTTCTGTGTTATAAATATTCCCAACACCGAATAAAGAATTGGGACAAGACACACACAGCTTGCTCTAGTGAGCCAGCACAATCCAGCTTCATTATACAACCGGCCTCTCTCCAGTTATTGAAACCAGCACCTCGAGAAACATCTTTGATTCCCAAATGCTTTCTGTCCTCACTCCTTACTGCCCATTGTGCCCTCAATAGCCACTCCACTCCTCCCTGATTGAGAACGCTCATAGTTTGGGAATGGGTCCTCAGCGTGGGTCCTGATGGTTTAACCCAACACACCTTGGTTCCCCATTGCTGTGCAGAAAAAGATTTATCCCTTGGGATGGCCAGATGGGCCCTGAGCATTCTGGAGCTCCAGCTGAGGCCGATGAGATGTAAAGGAGATTTGCCGGAAGCCTCTCAAAAGTTTCCCACTTTTCAAAGACAATGGCAGGAAGAGACTGTTTCTCTCTTCCTCATACAGATGAGGCTAGAGCAGCTGTGCCATCTGATCAAGCAGCCTGAGTTTGGAGGGGAGGGTCAAAGCCAGAGACTAAACACCCACCCTACTTCTGGTTTTGCTGGGCTGAAAACCAATACATTCACTGCGCCGTGCTCAGCTTCTTCCACTGAATGAATCTAAAGCAACACATTTTAAAAACTCTTGTGCAGGTTTATTTTCTGTATCAGTGTGACTAGGCTACAGCACCCAGTTATTCAATCAAATACCAATCTGGGTGTTGCTGTGATGGTATTCTGTAGATACGATTAACATCTACTGCACTTGGCTGTAAATGAAGATTATCTTCACAATCTGCTGCATGGGTTTGTCCAGTCAGCTGAACTGTCTTAAGAGCAAAACTGAAGTTTCTCTGAGGAAGAAGAAATTCGCCTGTAAAGAGAAGCATCAGCTCTTACCCAAGATTTTCCAGCCTGCCCTTTCTGATGGCCTGCACTACAGATCTCAGACCTGCCAAGCCAGCCCCACAATCACATAAGCTAACTCCTTGTGATAAATACTTCCCTCTCCCATATATATATATATGTGTGTGTGTATATATCACTGCAGATGGTGACTGCAGCCATGAAATTAAAAGACGCTTACTCCTTGGAAGAAAAGTTATGACCAACCTAGACAGCTTATTAAAAAGCAGAGACATTACTTTGTCAACAAAGGTCTGTCTAGTGAAGGCTATGGTTTTAAAGTGGTCATATATGGATGTGAAAGTTGGACTATAAAGAGGGCTGAGCACCAAAGAATTGATGTTTTTGAACTGTGGTGCTGGAGAAGACTCTTGAGAGTCCCTTGGACTGCAAGGAGATCCAACCAGTCTATCCTAAAGGAAATCGGTCCTAAGTGTTCATTGGAAGGACTGATGTTGAAACTGAAACTTCAATATTTTGGCCACCTGATACGAAGAGCTGACTCATTTGAAAAGACCCTGATGTTGGGAAAGATTGAAGGCAAGAGGAGAAGGGGACAAGAGAGGATGAAATGGTTAGATGGCATCACCAACTCAATGGACATGAGTTTGGGTAAACTCTGGGAGCTGGTGATGGACGGGGAGGCCTGGTATGCTGAGGTTCATGGGGTTGCAGAGTCGGACACAACTGAGCGACTGAACTGAACTTAAAATGTTCACAAGTCAGTGAGAGAGACATACATATAAACAAACAGAAACAGGAAAAAATAAAAAGGAATCAAAGAAAGAGATGCCAGTGAAAGGATATATAGAAAAGGGAGTGAAGTAGAACATTAGACGTGACAAGCAACATCATCACAGAAGCAGAAGAGATGGATGAAAAACCAGACTAAGAATTCCCTGGCAGGCCCAGAGATTAGGACTCCACATTCTCACTGTGAAGGGCCTGGTTTCGATCCCTGGTCAGGGAACTAAGATCCCAAAAGCTGCACGGCATGGACAAAAAAAAAAAAAAAAATGAAAGCCAGGCTAAAAAACTACTCATAAGAAAGGAAGAGGAACACAATTAACCTACATCACTAGGCCAGTAAGCCTGTGGGGGGAAAAAAAAGAAATGGGAAACAAAGGAATGGAATTCATATACTATTGCATGAATTGTAAGTAGCCTATAAGAATATGTGGCAAAATAAACTACAAGGCACACATACAAAAAGAATAACTGACCTTGCTGATACTGATAGCAGGGCAAAGAAGAGGTCTACACGTAACCATTTAATAAGTTAAATGTACAACACCATGGAAAAAATGGGAGTCATTTGGTAAAAATACATCATCCATCATTAATGCACAATGAGTCAGAAGACTGGAGCAAAAGACATTGTTATTGCTCGGGCTATAATCAAGTAAAGGCCTTATTATAATTAGGCATATACAGTATAAGAACTATGTGTAAACTGTATTTGAGGTTCATTTATTCACTCTCTAGACATGTACAAGGTAATGAGCAGTTAAACTGGAGAAATAAATCCTGTAGCTCAGCTGGTAAAGAATCCGAGATGCAGGAGACTCCAGTTTGATTCCCTGGGTTGGGAATATTTGCTGGAGAAGGAATAGGTTACCCACTCCAATATTCTTGGGCTTCCCTGGTGGCTCAGCTGGTAAAGAATCTGCCTGCAGTGCGGGAGACCTGGGCTAGAAAGATTCCCCTGGAGAAGGGAATGGCTACCCACTCCAGTATTCTGGCCTGAAGAATTCTATCAACTATATACTCCATGGGGTCACAAAGAGTCAGACACAACTGAGTGACTCTCACTTCACTTATACACTGTAATCAAGATTCACTGAACAGCAGAAACTACTCAGAAAAGGAAGACATTTCTCCCAGCTACTCATTCAGAGAAAAGATTAACTACTAGACCCATAGTTTCAACCTCATGAAAAATCTTAGTGTTTTTGGAGGGGAATGGTATGGCCCCAGCTAAACAGATACTTTGTGGGAATTACTAGAAGGGTATCACTAGAGGGCTTCCCAAGTGGAACAGTGGTAAAAATTCACCTGCCAATGCAGGAGGGATAGGAGACACAGGTTTGATCCCTGAGTTAGGAAGACCCCCTGGAGGAGGAAATGGCAACCCACTCTAATATTCTTCCCTGAAATACTGGACAGAGGAGCCTGACAGGCTGCAGTCATGGGGTCAGACACGACTTAGCAACTGAACATTCACACATCATTGCAAACTGTCAGGTTACAATTTGGCAAACACACCTGCCTTGTTGAGAATTCCGTGTCTAGGACTTCCCTGGTGGCACAGTGAATGAGAATCGGCCTGCCAATGAAGGGGACATGAGTTTGATCCCTGGTCCGGGAGGATTCTACGTGCCACAGAACAACTGGGCCCGTACACCATAACTGCTGAGCCTGAGGACCGCAACTACCGAGCCCATACGCTGCAACTACTGAGGTCCGTGTGCCCCCATGCCTGTACTCCACAGCTGGGGGGCAGGGGGTGAGCAATGGGCGGCCTGTGCTCAACATAGCTGGAGAGGGCCTATGCAGAGCAGCAAAGATCTAGCACAGTCAAAAATGAATAAAAAATGAATTACTTAATTAAAAAAAAGAATTCCATGTCTGTTAGCAATCAAATTTCCTGATTCATGATGTTCTTGACGGTATATTCTCAGCAGATATGAACTCTGATGTATACTGAAAACCAATAACAAAAATTCTATGTTCCCAATCATCCCCACTATAAGTAAGATTCTGAGCAGCCAGGCAATGCCTTCCACTAAGTGGCTGCAGAGTTCCTGTCTCTTGAGCATACTTTCTCAAGCAGTTCTAGAGAAGATATCACCTGGATAACACATTAAAAACAGATGCCAAGGCTCCACTCCCAAGAGATTCTGAATCAGTGGATCTGCTGCTGCTGCTAAGTCGCTTCAGTCATGTCCAACTCTGTGCAACCCCACAGACGGCAGCCAATCAGGCTCCCCTGTTCCTGGGATTCTCCAGCCAAGAACACTGGAATGGGGTGCCATTGCCTTCTCCACAGCGGATATGAGAAGAAGTAAAAAACCTGTATTTTTAAAGGTCTACAGAAATCCCAATACATATGAGCTCTGAGAACTATAGCTCTGGAAATCATCTTCCATCTACTCTTTGAAGCCTGGAGCCCCAAAACACTGTTGATCCCATAAAGATGAGTATCAGTGGAGAGAACTAATCCTATTCCCCAACCAGCTGACAGCATTTCTCTCCTGAAGTTCCAGAACACCTGACAACAACAATCATTTTAAACTAGGAAGTACAATCACAGACCTCCAACACTATGGCGGACGAACATGAGGGCATTTAGTAGGGAATAACCATAGCTAATATAGTCCGTGTTTCTTCTATGTGGGCCAAGGAAGCACATTGCTTTCCATATATTATTTCCAATCTCATGAGGCAACTATCCCTATACTCACTGTACTGATGAAGAAATAGCATCAGACAATGGAAGTAGTCCAAGGTCATTCAGCTAACAAAAGACAGAACTGGAAATTAAAGCTAGATCTCTCCCTTTCTCAAACATCTGAAAGCCACTAATAGTCATTCATATAATGGCAGTCACTGGCATACAGATGGTAGCTTTGGGCATAGGAAAGGTCACCCAGGGAGAAAACACAGTACTAGAGAAGAAAAGAACCCAAGGTCAAACTCTCTTGCACCTCGAGATTTGAAAGACAAGGACTAGCTAGCAAAGGAGACCAGAAAGGGGAGTAGAGTGGAGGCAGAAAAACAGAGTACAGTGTATAGAAGTCAAAGGAAAGAGAATATGTCAAGAGAGTGGTCAGATGAGATGAATGCTGCCAAAAGGCCAGCAGGTTGAGAGTTTGTTATCTGAAAATGCTCACCAGGTTTACAGATAAAGAGATCTTTCGTGATTTTACTGAGAGCTAAAGTGGAGAAATGGGGGTAGCAAGTTCACTAGAACTGCCTGGAGGGGAACTGAAAAGTATCTTCTAAACACTGATAGAAAACATATTCGACTCTTAAGGAAAAAGCAGCAGTAATGGAGGAGGGTGTTGTGTTGAGGGATTTTTGTGTTTAAGTAAGATTTGAGTAAGTATAAATGCTGATAAGAAGAATCTCAGAGAGAAAAGAAGGCTAGAGATACATATGGGAGAAAATACAACTGATGGTTACCAAGTTTCTTGAGAGAACCTGGAGTGAGGAAATGTTAAAACAGATGAAGTATCCTTACAGTCCCTTTCCTCTAAAAGTTACTTTTTCTTTTTTTCCATTCTCCCTATTTATGAACTCTTAGCCTGCATAGTAAGAGGGAAAGATAAAATGTAAATTTAATTCCTTCAAATTTCTCAGCTCTGGTTAGTCTTCTCTGAGACTGCACTTACTTCTCTTATGAGGTCAATATTTTGGTGATTCATGAAGTATGAACCCCTTGTTGGCCTTAGATTATGATTGTTATCAAGCAAATAGTTTTTTTGTTGCAGTCTTCTTTGATTTATAGGTTTTCTTGCTTTTTATTTATATCACTTTTAACTAGATTCTTTTTATACCATTTATCATAGCTTTTTTGAAACTGTGGTTCCATTTTCTCCTGGCAAGTTAGTCTCACGCTGAGCCACGGTCTGGGAGTCCTCTGTCGTCCCTTCCCCACCACTACTCCGCCGCTTCTGCCGCCCTCTCCTTTCCCATACACACACGCCATTTTTATTTCTGAGTCCATTGTTTGGAGCTTTCATTTATATTTCACTTGATGCATATAGAGTAAACTGCCAAATACAGTTTCTTTTTTAGTTCTCGAGATATCTGACTTTAGTCTGAACAAAGCAGTATTGTTCATTTATGCTTTGACTTTTACACAAAACAACTCGTTTCTCTGTAAGATGGCAGTTAAACTCACTGTAAAATTTACACTACAACTCCTCAGTCAAATAAATAACAAAAGTATTCTCAAGTTTTCTGAAAATTAAGTTTACAGTACTGTGCAATACAGTGATACAGGACCTATGTTATTGATTTCTGAAACTATGGTCAGATCTATCTCTGATAGCCTAACCCATATAACCAACTGCTTATTTAGAAATCACAAAGCACATCACTCATTATCTCCAAAATCCAACTCATGATTATTCCCAAAAAACAAAAGAGGCATTTCCTTCACACGCCAGTTGCACAAGCAAGAAATACCCACAAGAAGTCAATAATTATACTATATGACCTCTAAGACCCTTTGAATTTATAATCTACACCACCAGCTCTCAGAGTATGATCCAGGCATCTCTGAGGGTCTATGAGACCATTTTGAGGGTGTCTTTAAAGTCATAATTATTTCCATAATAACATGAAGACTTTGTCTTTTTCACTCTCATCAGTGCATGTAGTGGAGTTTCCCGAAGGTTCCATGACATATATCACACAGACTGAATACAGAAGCAGATATGAGAATCCAGATGCCTTCTATTAGATCAAGCATTAAAAAGATTTGGAAACTGCCAAACAATGCCACTTTCTCACTAATTTTTTTTTGTTTTGGAAAATATAGCTATTTTTAAATTTAAAACTATTATGTATTAATATTTCCTTCTCCAGGGGATCATCCCAAATCAGGGACTGAACCAGAGTCCTGCACTGCAGGCAGATTCTTTACCATCTGAGCCACCAGGGAAGCCCAGTATGATATGAGTTCATGGCTATTTTAAATAAATAAATGTTTAACTAATACAATACATATCAGTAGATATAGTCCACATAAAAGCTCTTCGAATTTTCAATAACTCAAGAGTATAACGTGTCTTCTTGACACCAAGAGGTATGAGAAACACTGATCTGTACCTATCATGAGTGCATGCATGCTAAGTTGCTTCAGTCACATCAGACTCTTTGCAACTCTATGGACTGAAGCCCACCAGGCTTCTCTGTCCAAGGGATTCTCCAGGCAGGAATACTGGAGTAGACTGCCAAGCCCTCCTCCACGGGATCTTCCCAACCCAGGGATCAAACCCACGTCTCTTACATCTCCTGCGCTAGCAGGTGGACTCTTTACACTAGTGCTACCCGGGAAGCCCATACTTATGCTGCTGCTGCTAAGTCACTTCAGTCACCTCCGACTCTGTGTGACTTCACAGACGGCAGCCCACCAGGCTCTCCCGTCCCTGGGATTCTCCAGGCAAGAACACTGGAGTGGGTTGTCATTTCCTTCTTCAATGCATGAAAGTGAAAAGTGAAAGTGAAGTTGCTCAGTCGTGTCCGACTCTTAGCGACCCCATGGACTGCAGGGCACCAGGCTCTTCCATCCATGGGATTTTCCAGACAAGAGTACTGGAATGAGGTGTCATTGCCTTCTCCGATACTTATGTATATACAAATAAGAAATGACACTTTGAAACAGCCAATTCTCAAGTATCTTCTAGCAGCAAATTTCCCTTTCACATTTACCGACAATGGTCTCATTCAGTCACATAGACTCATTCAGCTCAACTTTTTACTGAGCACCAACTACGTGCCAGGTACTGAGGATAAAAGATGAAAGATGTGACTTTGTTCTGGCTCTCCCAAGAGTACTTTCCATACCTTGCTTCAGTTCTCTCATCTTTATCAGACCCTATGTAACAACCATCCCTGCCTGAAAGGTTGAGAAAACCAACACTGCAATAATCATACTATCTAGTCTCAAAGTGGACAAATTTAGTAAAGGAAAAGTGAAAAACATTCCAGCTCTAAAGCAGACCTATACTATTCCATGTAAATTCTCAGAGTAACCAATACTCCCCTAAGTGAAGTGAAGTCGCTCAGTCATGTCTGACTCTTTGCGACCCCATGGACTGTAGCCTGCCAGGCTCCTCTGTCCATGGAATGTTCCAGGCAAGAATACTGGAGTGGGTTGCCATTTCCTTCTCCAGTGGATCTTCCTAAGCCAGGGATCAAATCCGGGCAGATGCTTTTACCATCTGAGATCTGAGAATTAGCCTCACCTCTTCTCACGTATAATATACAAACCTCAACAACTACTTTTACAAATGAAGAATGACTGCCTATAATCCAGGAAATCCAAAAAAAAACCTGTAATATTTGTACCAGTTTGGTCTCTGGAATATAAGAGGCTGGATAAAGATTGCAAAGAATGCAATGTCCTCCACTGATATGAAATGAAGAGCTACACCAGAGCCTAACTAAAGGCACTCCTAGTCTTTTACTTTTAAAATCCCCAAAATAGGAACCTATATTTTGTTCCACCTACTATCTAGTTATCCATTCTGAATATTTACTCCTCTAAATTGATTTCAAGGAATATATCCTATAAAAGTGTCTTATGGTACAAGTCAGGATTTCTTTTTCCCCTAAAGTATGAAATTTTCACTACAAAAGCTTCCCTAATACAGAAGAAATCGTTAACACTGGTTAACTCTGCAGAGAAGGAGTGAGAGTCTGAGCAAGAAAGCAGATTTTCCAGTGGATATGCTTTTGAATTTGTTAAAGCACTCTGGCCTCTGGAGTACAGAAGGCTGGGTAAGGATTGCATTTATCACCTTGTGAGGAAACAAGCAAGGAAAAATAATTTTCAGAAGTTTTCTTCAATATTCAATAATTTAGCTAATTTAGAGGCTGTTAAAGAAACAAATATAACATTTTTTTATTTCATTGGAAGCCTCTGACTCCTTGACACCGTAGCTGCTCCCATTTTGTGGATCTATAGCACTTTACCTTTCCTCTTACCTCCCCACTCCCATACTATTATTTATATATCTGTCTTTTACATGGGACTGTGGGGATGATGTTTTATTCTTCTTTATATCCCTAGTCCATGCACAGTACACAGCACATACTAGGTGCCCCAGACCTCTCTGCTGAATGATGGCCCCACTGATAAGTATCAGAATCCAATTCGTAAATGCAAACAGGGCAAAAGAAACAAAAACAAAAAAACCCAAAGGTATTTCACATAATATGAAGAGGTTAACCACTGGAGAGCAAAAAATTTCTCTTGTGGTAATGTATTAACAAAATAAGGACTATAAAATAACAGTTATACAGATATATTTTATATTTTAAAATAAGCCCCAAACTAAAATAAAATACTCTTATAAATTTAGACTGAAAATCATGAATGAAATGAAGCCTGTTAATATAAATGAACCCAGTGCTATTATTACTCATGCGTGATTTTTAAATCTAGTTTTTGAAAAGTCCACTTACAACAACAAAAAAATTGGTAATTTTTTTTTAAATTACTTAACTCCAAACTTATCAAAGATAAATCCAATTCTTCTGGTTGCAAAAATATCCTTCCATCTATAACAAGATCTCCTTTACATCATTATTTCTCTACAGAATTTAAATGTTCCATCATTTCAACAGGAAAGTGAAGAATCTACACAGATTTTCAGAGATGTATCTATGGAAGTATAGTCCAGCTCCATTTATAACTAACTACAGAGAACACAGCATATTAGAGTTGGAAGTCCCAATAATGGAACCATTAGCAGATCAAAACGAAATCAACCTGGTGGGTTGAAGCTTGAATTTTTTATTGAAACCAAATAAAACTAAACTGAAATATCAGAGTGTATTGGATTTTTAAAGGGAAGCTTCCACTTCATTTTACATAAAAATATATAAGTAGCTATGTGTATTATTTTATACTGTGGGTGTCCCAGTCAAAGAGTTCATGAGGTTCCCAAGCTTTCTCAGTTCACAGAATCTTTAGTGTATCAGTTATTTTTCACAGTGCTCATAGGCTAAAAAAATATTTAATGGAAATAATCCCATTTATTAGGCAGTTAGGTCCATAAACCTAGTAAGTATTTATAGCCTAATAACTCAGTAGTGATTGGAAAATACATAACAAATTAAAAGAAATATTTTAATTACTAAATAACCACAATTACCTATTAATGGGACGTGTGCACCTAATAGATAACACATAATTTTTCAAACCTTGAAATCACTTTTGATACAGCCACTTTGATTTACTGTTTCACACTGACTTCTGCACAGAACCTTCCTTTAATCACAACCACCACAAAAACCTACCTTTCTTATTTTTTAATCGAAGGACAATTGCTTTACAGAATTTTGTTGTTTTCTGTCAAATCTCAACATGAATCAGCCATAGGTATACATATGTCCCCTCACTTTTGAACCTCCCTCTCATTTCCCCTCCCTATCCTACCCTTCTAGATTGATACAGAGCCCCTATTTGAGTTTCCTCTAGCTTTTGGAAGACACACTGTCTTCAAGACTCCCAAAGAAAGGAACACAACCTCAAGCACAGTAGCTCAAACTAATAGTTTGATCAAGGGCTCACAGATGCCAAATATTCCAAAGATAATGGTATGAAAGCACTGCACTCAATATGCCAGCAAATTTGGAAAACTCAGCAGTGGCTACAGGACTGGAAAAGGTCAGTGTTCATTCCAATCCCAAAGAAAGGCAATGCCAAAGAATCCTCAAACTATCCCACAATTGCACTCATCTCACACACTAGCGAAGTAATGCTCGAAATTCTCCAAGCCAAGTTTCAACAATGTGAACCGTGAACTTCTGCTTTACTGACTATGCCAAAGCCTTTGACTGTGTGGATCACAATAAACTGTGGAAAATTCTGAAAGAGATGGGAATACCAGACCACCTGACCTCTCTCTTGAGAAATCTCTATGCAGGTCAAGAAGCAACAGTTAGAACGGAACACGTAACAACAGACTGGCTCCAAATAGGAAAAGGAGTACATCAAGACTGTATACAGTCACCGTGCTTATTTAACTTATACACAGAGTACATCATGAGAAACACTGGGCTGGATGAAGCACAAGCTGGAATCAAGATTGCCAGGAGAAATATCAATAACCTCAGATATGCAGATGACACCACCCTTATGGCAGAAAGTGAAGAAGAACTAAAGAGCCTCTTGATGAAAGTGAAAGAGGAGAGTGAAAAAGTTGGCTTAAAGCTCAACATTCAGAAAAAGAAGATCATGGCATCCAGTCCCATCACTTCATGGCAAACAAATGGAGAAACAGTGGCAACAGTGTCAGACTTTATTTTGGGGGGCTCCAAAATCACTGCAGATGGTGACTGCAGCCATGAAATTAAAGACGCTTACTCCTTGAAGAAAAGTTATGACCTATTAAAAAGTAGAGACATTACTTTGCCAACAAAGGTCCATCTAGTCAAGGCTGTGGTTTTTCCAGTAGTCATGTATGGATGTGAGACTTGGACTATAAAGAAAGCTGAGCACTGAAGAATTGATGCTTTTGAACTGTGGTGTTGGAGAAGACTCTTGAGAGTCCCTTGAACTGCAAGGAGATCCAACCAGTGCATACTAAGGGAAATCAGTCCTGAATGTTCAATGGAAGGACTGATGTTGAAGATGAAACTCCAATACTTTGGCCACCTGATGTGAAAAGCTGACTCATTTGCAAAGACCCTGATGCTGGGGAAAATTTAAAGGCAGGAGGAGTTACTCCTTGGAAGGGAAGTTATGACCAACCTAGACGGCATATTAAAAAGCAGAGACATTACTTTGCCAACAGAGGTCCATCTAGTCAAGGCTATGGTTTTTCCTGAGGTCATGTATGGATGTGAGAGTTGGACTATAAAGAAGGCTAAGCACTGAAGAATTGATGCTTTTGAGCTGTGGTATTGGAGAAGACTCTTAAGAGTCTGTTGGACTGCAAGGAGATCCAACCAGTCCATCCTAAAGGAGATCAGTCCTGGGTGTTCATTGGAGGGACTGATGTTGAAGCTGAAACTCCAATACTTTGGCCACCTCATGTGAAGAGTTGACTCATTAGAAAAGACCCTGATGCTGGGAAAGATTGAGGGCAGGAGGAGAAGGGGACGACAGAGGATGAGATGGTGGGATGCAGTCACTGACTTGATGGACATGGGTTTGGGTGGACTCCGGGAGTTGGTGATGAACAGGGAGGCCTGGCCTGTTGTGGTTCATGGAGTCGCAAAGAGTCGGACACGACTAAGCGACTGAACTGAACTGAACTGAACTGAACTGAACTGAGAGGTGAATCAGAACGAACCAGGTAAAGAATTCAGAGGGGGCTTCTTAGCCCCTGGAGGTAGAAAGGCTTGTACACTCAGGCTGAAAGAAGCCTCGTTTGCTGAGTCAGGGTGAAAAATGGGCTTCTGACTGCTGACCAAGCCATCTGGGCCATGCACAACTCTGAGGTTCATTTTGTTAGATAATAGTAAGCAACTCGGTGAGAGAAAGCCCCTCCCTCATGATCTGGCTTCTAGGTTACAATGGGGTTGCAAAGAGTTGAACACCACCAAGGGACCGAACTGAACTAAACTAGGTTACAAACACGTAAATTACAAACAAAATTCTGTGGCCCACGTACTTAGTACACAGCCTTTAGGAAAGCAGACACAGGACAGATCACACATTTTGTCCTTTAAGCTGCATGAAGTCTCAGCTTTCTCTATTTCTAGGTGCACTGACCTTCCCTTGTATGAAAGGTTTACCTGGGACAAAAATAACATTAACACAGCAGGATTCCAGGCCTTCTACTTGGCATCGTGAATCAGAAATCCTTCTAACCCTATGGCTGGGCACAGATCCAAGGGACAAGCCTCAGGCACCACCCCTCTAAGAGGTGCGAGAGTCACGTCTAATGGGATGCTGGCCAGGCTAGATTCTTACAACCTCACATAACAGAGAAGGTATGCCTAACTTACTTTCTGCTCATGCACATATTTCAAAAATCCAAAGTGTCATCTAATGAGATCCTATTATTAGACCCATCATGCTAATTAACAAAACAGTATTTTCACCAGTAAAAACCTATTGCTCATATTTATTTGCAGTTGGCCTGGTTGGTTTCTGCTCTTGATTGATTTGCAGATAGTAGCAAGGCTTGTCTTAGCTGCCTCGAGACTGTGGAGCTTTCTCATCCAACACTTGCCACTGTGGCTTAGGCATTTCTTCATAACATGTTAGCTGATGACTCCTGGACACAAAAGTTTAAACCAACTGGTATATGCACAATATAACACTTATTTCATATTTGTTGGTGAAATAACAAAGAAAATTATAAACTTGTGACAAGGGAATAATGGTCCCCTCTAAGCCTGGAAAGATTGGAGAGGAGGCTAGGAAAAAATTCTTTTTAAATGAGAATGCTAACGCTGATGAACTTCCTTTCCTGACCATTTATAGAACACAAGAGTTTAGAGAGTGCAGAGGCGTAAACTTGGAAATAAAGGAAAGCTGCTGGGATGTTCCCTTGTCTAGACTGGCAGAGCTTTCATTGTCCAATTCTGTGAATGACTTGAATTGCCCCTTGATCAAAGCATGGCTTCTCCCAGGTCTCCTACCCTAGTGATCCCTATTTTGGCTTGTTTCTCAGTATCTAGGGATTTAGAGATTATGAAGGAAACTCTGGGATGTAATTATCAAATTATCTTGCTGTCTCCCTGGGTCATTGTGTACCCTCCCGGGGGAATTCTTCCCAGGAGCCTTTGGCTCTGTTTCGATAATGAGGTGCCATCTTTGATCAAGAGAAAATCAAAGTGAAGATTTGAGTTGCTCGGGAGTCACAGCCCCAGCCTCTCAGACTGCGAGAGCCGCTTTCCCACAGTCAGTTCAAAAGACCAGGCGGGGATTCTGAAGTCTCTGTTGGATTTCTTTCTGATGCTACTAGAGTGTAGTAACTTCAGCCGCTGGCAGAGCCTTCATGTTGCTCTCAGTAGTGGAGGTGTTTATGATGGCTTCGTCAGTTCCCGCGTGTCTTCTGCTGTTGTTGCTGGAGGATTCTTTTGCTTTCATTGCAGATAACTTTTAGAAATTGCTTTTATGAGCCAGCATTTTCTAAGCTCTTTTGTATTACAAATGGAGCCTGTGCTGATGGGCCGTGTCTGTGTCATGCATGCCTAGTTGCTTCAGTCCTGTCCAACTCTTTGCCACCCCGTGGACTGTAGCCCTCCAGGCTCCTCGGTCCATGGAATTCTTCAGGCAAGAACGCTGGAGTGGGTTGCCATGGCCTCCTCCAGAGGATCTTCCCAACCTAGGGATTGAACCTGTGTCTCTAATGTCTCCTGCATTGGCAAGGAGGTTCTTTACCACTAGCAGCACCTGGGAAGCCGAAATCTATATCACCAACAGAATTATAATGTGATCGCGTAGGTCATTTAATGTTTTCAAAGAGCTCTATGTTAAAAAGCAAAAAGAAACATGAAATTAGCTTTAACAATATATTTTAAGTAACCCAATATATCAAAATACTATTTCAACATGTAATCAATATAAAATGTACTGATGAGGTATTTTCCTCTTGTTTTTTCATACTAAGGCTTTGAAATTGGTGTGTCTTTTCACACTTCCAGCATTTTTGTTTGGACCAGCCACATCTCAAGTGCTGGCGGCTGGCTACCATGCTGGATAGCAGGAGCCTCCATAGTATTACTAAGAAATCTATTATCTGAATAATTATTTTCCATTCAGCTTCTCACTTGGGTTGATTTTTTTGGAAGTATATGTCCAGATCCTTCTGTATTTTCCAAGTGGATGACCCTTAATTTTGAGAAGGCAGGGTTATGGGTATTGTTGGAAGAGAGCTAATTGGCCTTGTGGAATTCAAACTTGTCTTTTACTTCCACGCCCCAAACGGGCCATGTTGGTTAATTGTTCGTAGCAACGTAGAAGTGACAGAAGCTAGACCGATGGCTGATGGGGGCAGAGTCCTGGCAAATCAGGAAAGGATGAAAATGATTAAATAGTAGAGTACTCGATTCTTTTGTGAAACCTGAGTTTTAAACAATCGGGAGGAAAAGGCTTAGTGTTTTCTCTGAAAAGCTCAGAGAGGTTCAAACTGCTCGTCTTTCTGCTTTAGCACCAGTGTGACAGTGACGCCTGGAAGGAATAGGCACAGATGGAGAGCACCTCCGTCTCCAAACCTCACTCAGCCTGACAGCATGGGATGGTGAGGTCATTTCCCTCACTGACTCCACGTGTCCCTAATCTGTATCTTCACAAGGCTGATGAATTTCTCCTCTTCAGTGAAAACAGCGATGTGCTCATTTTAAAGGCGAGAAACAGAGAAAGAGGAACAAACTGGACTTTGTTTTCTTCGTTTCTAGTTTCCACTTTCATTGTTATTTATGTAAGAGGTTTCATGCAAGTGACTTTGGCACTTGTGGGCACTTTTCTCAAAGTCCAAATAAATGTAAAATTGCCCACATTTGAAAGACTTGGGGGGAGGCTCTATAATTGTTGGACTTAGAATGCTCAGTTTGTCTATGAATACTTTCAGTTATACTCCACATAGTTGTGAGGCCAGAATTTAATACTATGTATTAATAGCTCTATAAAGGAATAATCCAAATTTGTTCTCTGTATATTAATTATAGGATGGCTTGATTTATGTTTAAATTATTTTTTTCTATAATAATTCTCCTTCATCAGTTTCATTGGTGGTTAAGCTTGAAAATAGGTGAAACTGAGACATAATCATAAGAAATCAAGAAAGTGGAGAGTAGATACAGTGATTGATGCTGACTGGCATTTTGGTGCTAGAAAGATACAGAATGATCTTACTAATGTCAGCCATCCTAATAATAGTCTGAAAGGTCTAAAAAGTATTTCCTCTAATGCAGCATTGTCCAACAGAAATGTCTGCAAATGATGCAAATGTTTTTTATCTATGATGCCCAATGCAGTAGTCACTGGCCTGGCTACTGAAGATGTGAAATGCAGCTAGTATTAAAGAGAAACGCAATATTTACTTCACATTTTGATTAAATTCAGGTCAGTTTTTTTTTTTTACAAGTGAACATTAACAGAAAATATCAAGTGAAGCAAAAGCAGTCACGCTGAAGTATACATTATCGCCACCCGTCTTTTTAAATGTACAATTATTAATTTCTACTTCACACTGGATTTGCTTTCCTAGATCATATTTTATGTGCTTTTTTAACCCTGATAGTCAGAGTCCTCTGATCTCCAGAGCCCTTCCAATCCCTTAGGGATGCTGATAACAATGGAATTCATCTCACCCAAGATACAAGAGTCAGCATTAGGCATATGCCATGGCGTTTTGACCTCTGGATGAATTTGTTTCTTTCGTGCAACTTGATCTTTATAGAACACTATCCTTTCCAGGCACATGCTTTTCCCGCTTCCACAAACAAAAGTTAATAATTCCTGCCTTGCTTTCCCAACTTTGCTATCGTAAATTTGCAATTAAGATATACCTACGTAGGGACTTCCCTGGCGGTCGGTGGTTGTGACTTCACTTTCCAATTCAGGGGGTGAGGGTTTGCTCCCTGATCAGGGAGGTAAAATCCCACATGGCTTGGCAGCCAGAATGTCAAAACCTAAAGCAGAAACAATATTATAACAAATTCAATAAAGACTTTTAAAATGGTCCACATTAACAAAAAAAAATCCTTAAAAAAAGTTATACCTACATAAATGTTTTTGATTATAGTTTAAAAAATAACTTGTGCTTCCCCTCTTCCAGTTGTCCTCTTTCCAGCATCACTTTCCTCTTCTAATAAATGCTAATTAGTATGTTTTTCATGTAGGGCTTCCCTGGTGGCTCAGCTGATGAAGAATCTGCCTGCAATGTGGGAGACCTGGGTTTGATTCTTGGGTCAGGAAGATCCCCTGGAGAAGGGCATGGCAACCCACTCCAGTATTCTTGCCTGGAGAATCCCATGGTCAGAGGAGCCTGGCAGGACAGTCTACGGGGTTCCATAGAGTCAGGCACAACTGAATGACCGAGCACAGCACAGCACATGCTTTTCTTGCTGCCTTAGAAACTTCTGTATGTCCTTCTGCTCAAAGAGGCTGCTCTTAGTTTTCGTCTGAATCCTTCAGATTATTTTGAGCAGAAATAAGTATATCAAAACCACTTTAGACTGTGATCCTGT
>SJYC01120377.1:0-56716 GCA_006408675.1 Madoqua kirkii
GAAAGCCCGGGTTGGAATTTTTATAGTATCTGACAAACCATAAGCTTTTAAAAACTTGAATTCTTATACTAATTATTGGCTTGAGGAAAGATTTCGAGTTGTAAGGTAGGTTGGCTGCATACATGTCAAATGATTGTAAAAAGTGCTCTGCTGTATTAGAGGCTGGTGGCACTTGGCTGAATCCTATCAATCCACAATATCCAAGAAGGCAAACTGGTACCAGCAAAAATTCCAGGCTGGTTAAATGCAGCCTTTCACTGAGTCATCTCAGATATGGAGAAGTAAAGATTGAAATGGCATATGGCTCACTGGTGTTCTGCCCTATGCAAAAGAACCTTAACCCTTAGCACTTAACCTTAACCATCGAGGAATATGGATATTAATGTTTCTCACAATGGTAAATTAAAGACAGAATCTCACAGGTCAGGTCCAGCAAACCCAGTGTGTTTTTAATGTTTATTTATGTCTATTAATTTAACTGTGCCAGGTCTTAGTTGTGGCCTGTGGGATCCAGTTTTCCACCCAGGGATCAAACCCGTGACCCCTGCATTGGGAGCATGGAGCACCAGTCACTGGACCAGAAGGGAAGTCCCAAGAGAACCCAGTGCTTCAAGGCACTTTTTTTTTTTTCCTTTTTAATAGTTTCTTTTTGCAAAGAACTCAAAGAAATTTACAAATATATCTGCAATCTTTGCTTAACATCCAAGAAAATACTCAAGAGATGCATTGCTTAATCAGAGGATCAATAGGAAAATGGGCAAAGAAAAAGCAGGCCTGTGTAGAATAGGGTCTGGGACTAAAATCCTTCCTTCTTTAATTCTCTTGATTATTTCTCCTCCACATTTCCCAGCCATGGCAACTCTGGGAAGAGTTCCAGTGGATCTCAATCTGAAAACAGACCAAAAGAGTTATGAAAGATGTGTGTAATGATGAGGTGTCTGCTGAGATACTGCCCCCACCCCTAAAATACTTTTTATGGCATCTTAATGCCACTTGGCAAGGCTATTGCGTCTCTCTCTCTCTCTCTCTCTCCACATGCACATACACACGTTTGTGAACACTTAGTCTCCCAGACCTCAAGATAGTTCAGGAGTTAAAGCTTTAAATAAACGATAATTTCTAAGTTGATGGGACCTTTCAAAGCAACCCCCAAAAAGTGGTGGGAGGGGCACTAATTTTCTCTAACCAGGAGCTCCTAGAAATAGGATTATATGGAAATAGGAGAATCAGCTTCAGAATAAATATCTGCATTTGGGAGAAGGGAAGCTCAGCCATCCTGAAAACAAGAATAAAGAGGAGGAAAAGTGGCCAAACCTTGAGATGCCAGAGAAAGGGGGATATATGACCTTCCTTTACCTTCTTCATGGATGGCTTGCAAAGATTAATTAAGTAAAAGTCTGTAAATTTCTTTAAGCCTTTGTTGAAAGAAGCTATTTAAATATAAATTATGACCACGCAGCTTGCATCTCACATGTCAGGCATGCATGGTTAACTGTGTTCCATCTGTAAGTTATGCTTGCTCCGGGTTATAAAGATGAGGATCCCTGATCGACCTTCATTCCCTGACCCGGTGGTAAGGCAGAGATTTATGGTGTTACCTGTGGCATCTGAGTGCAAGCTGCCTCTTGAACTCTGAGTTATGCTTGAAGAAATCAGATCAGGTGTCTGTTTCTTCTTGGATGAATTTTCTTAAGAGACCTAAGGGATGTGGGTTGCATGAGGAGCAGGAGTTGGTTGATAAACTGACAATAATGTTTTACTGTTTCCTTTTAACACACTACCCTTTGTCCAGGTATTGCCTAAGAGGGTAAAAGATTAAGGTGAGAGAAGAGAATGTTTTTGACCAGGCAGCAGCAGAGCCCCGGACCTTCCTCCTCTCACCCCACCCCGCAGGTCTCATTGCCACTTCCCACTGGGTACATGCTCTTTAGACACCATGGAGAGCCCCACAAGGGGCACAGATGAAAATCTGTGCAACCAGATATGCACTGGGTTCCTTTCTCAAGTCAAACCCCATTCCTTGATAGCAGACAGCTTTAAGAAGCATACATTCTGGAAAGGGCCTATGTTTGAAAGCAGCTGCATTTTCTTTGTTTGTTGGTTTTGGACTTCCCTGGTGGCTCAGATGGTAAAGAATCTGCCTGCAGTGCACAAGACCTGGGTTCAGTCCCTGGGTTCAAAAGATTCCCTGGAGAAGGGAATGGCTGCCCACTCCAGAATTGTTGGTTTTAATAGAAATGCAGTGGGATCTAGACTAATAGCAAATGTCCTCCAGTGTCCCCTTAAGGCTTGTCACCAGCAACTCTTCAAACAGAGTTGAGTAAAAAGCTTAATAGAGGTGAGGTCAAATTTCCCTCTAAATTTGATTGATAAATTAAATGCAAAGAAATAGAGAAAAAGAACAGAATGGGAAAGACTAGAGATCTCTTCAAGAAAATTATAGATACCAAGGGAACATTTCCTGCAAAGATGGGCTCGGTAAAGGACAGAAATGGTATGGACCTAACAGAAGTAGAAGATATTAAGAAGAGATGGCAAGAATACACAGAAGAACTATACAAAAAGGATCTTCATGAACCGGATAATCACAATGGTGTGATAACTCATCTAGAACCAGACATCTTGGAATGTGAAGTCAAGTGGGCCTTAGAAAGCATCACTACAAATGAAGCTAGTGGAGGTGATGGAATTCCAGTTGAGCTGTTTCAAATCCTGAAAGATGATGCTGTGAAAGTACTGCACTCAATATGCCAGCAAATTTGGAAAATTCAGCAGTGGCCACAGGACTGGAAAAGGTCAGTTTTCATTCCAGTCCCAAAGAAAGGCAATGCCAAAGAATGCTCAAACTACCACACAGTTGCACTCATCTCACACACTAGTAAAGTGATGCTCAAAATTCTCTAAGCCAGGCTTCAGCAATATGTGAACCATGAACTTCCTGATGTTCGAGCTGGTTTTAGAAAAGGCAGAGGAACCAGAGAGCAAATTGCCAACATCCTCTGGATCATGGAAAAAGCAAGAGAGTTCCAGAAAAACATATATTTCTGCTTTATTGACTATGCCAAAGCCTTTGACTGTGTGGATCACAATAAACTGTGGAAAATTCTGAAAGAGATGGGTATACCAGACCACCTGACCTGCCCCTTGAGAAATCTGTATGCAGGTAAGGAAGCATGGAACAACAGACTGGTTCCAAATAGGAAAAGGAGTATGTCAAGACTGTATATTGTCACCCTGCTTATTTAACTTCTATACAGAGTACATCATGAGAAACGCTGGACTGGAAGAAACACAAGCTGGAATCAAGATTTCTGGGAGAAATATCAATCACCTCAGATATGTAGATGACACCACCCTTATGGCAGAAAATGAAGAGGAACTAAAAAGCCTCTTGATGAAAGTGAAAGAGGAGAGTGAAAATTGAACCATGAACTTCCTGATGTTCGAGCTGGTTTTAGAAAAGGCAGAGGAACCAGAGAGCAAATTGCCAACATCCTCTGGATCATGGAAAAAGCAAGAGAGTTCCAGAAAAACATATATTTCTGCTTTATTGACTATGCCAAAGCCTTTGACTGTGTGGATCACAATAAACTGTGGAAAATTCTGAAAGAGATGGGTATACCAGACCACCTGACCTGCCCCTTGAGAAATCTGTATGCAGGTAAGGAAGCATGGAACAACAGACTGGTTCCAAATAGGAAAAGGAGTATGTCAAGACTGTATATTGTCACCCTGCTTATTTAACTTCTATACAGAGTACATCATGAGAAACGCTGGACTGGAAGAAACACAAGCTGGAATCAAGATTTCTGGGAGAAATATCAATCACCTCAGATATGTAGATGACACCACCCTTATGGCAGAAAATGAAGAGGAACTAAAAAGCCTCTTGATGAAAGTGAAAGAGGAGAGTGAAAAAGTTGGCTTAAAGCTCAGCATTCAGAAAACGAAGATCATGGCATCCAGTCCCATCACTCCCTGGGAAATAGATGGAGAAACAGTGGAAACAGTGTCAGACTTTATTTGGGGGTGGGCTCCAATATCACTGCAGATGGTGATTGCAGCCATGAAATTAAAAGACACTTATTGCTTGGAAGAAAAGTTATGACCAACCTAGATAGCATATTCAAAAGCAGAGACATTACTTTGCCGACTAAGGTCCATCTAGTCAAGGCTATGGTTTCTCCTGTGGTCATGTATGGATGTGAGAGTTGGACTGTGAAGAAGGCTGAGCACCAAAGAATTGATGCTTTGAACTGTGGTGTTGAAGAAGACTCTTGAGAGTCCCTTGGACTGCAAGGAGATCCAGTCCATTCTGAAGGAGATCAACCCTGAGATTTCTTTGGAAGGAATGATGCTAAAGCTGAAACTCCATTACTTTGGACACCTCATGTGAAGAGTTGACTTGGAAAAGACTCTGATGCTGGGAGGGATTGGGGGCAGGAGGAAAAGGTGACAACAGAGAATGAGATGGCTGGATGGCATCACGGACTCGATGGACTTGAGTCTGAGTGAACTCCGGGAGTTGGTGATGGACAGGGAGGCCTGGTGTGCTTCGATTCATGGGGTCGCAAAGAGTCGGACATGACTGAGCGACTGCACTGAACTGAGCTGAACTAAATTTGAACATCCATCTAATACCATATCTTCCCTGGTGGCTTTGACGTTGAAGAGTCCACCTACAATGCAGGAGACCTGGATTCAGTCCCTGGGTTGGGAAGATCCCCTGGAGAAGAAAATGGCAACCCACTCCAGTACTTTTGCCTGGGAAATCCCATGGACAGAGGAGCCTAGCGGGCTACAGTCCATGGGGTCGCAGAGTCAGACACAATTGAGCGACTAACACTTTCACTTCATTTTTCACAGTGTCACAGTACTCAGTTCACCCTCTAGAATCAAACTCTCTCCTTTTTGTCAGTCTTCTGGAGGCTGAGATCCCCTAGCAAGGAGAAAGAATTGTATATTTTAGAAGGCTCAGTGCTGCTGGGGGAACAGGCGCTGGGAGAGAATACACAGAATAGCCCAAGGGGAAACTCCTTGAACATTAACTCCATAAAAGGAGGTTTTCAGTGGTCTCAGCTGATCCATATTTTTAGAAAATTGTTTTGACTCAGCCTGCCTGACTGTAATGCTATTGCCAGAACCAGCGATGAGAGGGAGATAAACATGATGTTACGATCTTTTCTTTTGGTGCTTCCCATGAAGCCCTGGGTGGCGCAAATCTTGCTTGACAGACTTTGATGAGCAGCTGCTCAGTTCCACTTGGGAAGGGAGGCATTATCAGAGGCTTCCTTTGTAAATCAGCTAGGAATTTTGATGTTGGGAGTAGTTCCCATGGAGGAAGACTGGTCTAAGCCTTCTCTTTCGCATCAGCGGAGATGGTTCTGTTTGCAGCCCTGGGGAGCAGTGGCTGGCGTGGTGCAGCATGAAGACCATGGGGCCAACTGGGGAAGCCTCCGTCTCACTCACTGGGTAGCATTAAGCGACCTCTGAACCTTTTTAATGTGATGTGCCCTGTGCCCTTCAGCCTAGGTACTTCCTTTTCTGTGTGACAGTGTGATGTTGCAGAAAAAGCTTTGGACCAAGGGTCAAGAGATACCATCCCATTTCTGGTTCCTTTACTAACTGTGACTTTAATCATTTCATTTCTGATTCCTTTATTAACTGTCACTCCATCTTTTTGAGCTGCAGCCTGTATTCATAGGTTCATTCTTCAAAAACTGAGCTCTGCCTACTATCCTCTAAAAAGGAAAGGAGTCTCTGAGGTTGACATGTACACTTGCTATATTTAAAATAGACAGTCAATAAGGACCTGCTGTACCGCACAGGAATTCTGCTCAGTATTCTGTAACAGCCTAAATGGAAAAAGAATAGATACATGTGTATGAATAGCTGAATCACTTTGCTGTTTACCTGAAACTAACACGACGTTAAATTAGCCACTCACCAATAAAAACAATTAAAAAAAAAAAACAGAGAAAAGAGTGGTTTGCTATACATAGATAAAGCCATGGGATGAACCCCAAATATTCCATGGAAGCATCCATTTGACTCCAACTCCATTTTGGAGTCAAAAAATGGACTCCATTTATATATACATATATTTTTAAATAAGTCTATCTGTGGAGTAGAATGGAAAATCCCAGAGTCATTTCTCAACTCAAATAAAGAAGACCTATTTGAGAGGAGGACTGATTGAGGTAGGACCTCTGACTCTGCAAGGTCTGAAATTCACTCCTCTTAGTTTCTAGGAACATTTCAATGGTGGATTTTGAGAAGCACCTAGATGAAATCTTTTTGAGAGCCCTTTTCAGCCCTACATTTGAAAACCCAGATCACAAACATGAAGATCCCTTTGCTTGCTGAATAAAGACTGACTTCCTTGGCCCAGAATTACCAGCCTCCTCAAGGGTCATTGACCCCATCTCAACTGCTTGACTCCTCCTCTATCCCTTTGCTTCCCAATTCAGTCTACTTGCATTTTCCTCAAACCTGCCCTTGCACCTGCCCATCTCCAGGTGCCCTTTCTTCACCTGGCATCTATTAACTTATCAAACCCCATTCATGTTATCAAACACCACCTTTTCTTGCTCCTACCAGAAATTTCTATGGTGACTGTCGGTTTTGCTGCTAGCATCACACAAGTACAAGCTTGAAATATGATTTCTGTGTTACTTTCTCTCAGATGTTAGAATGAGTGGACTTTCTTCAGAGTTTTAATTTTTCCACTGTGTAAGCACCAGGCTTTGCACGGACCCAAATGCCCACCAGTTCAATTAATGAAGCATAAGCGAAAAAGTTGGTTTAAAGCTCAACATTCAGAAAACAAGGATCATGGCATCTGGTCCCATCACTTCATGGGAAATAGATGGATAAACAGTGAAAACAGTGTCAGACTTTATTTGGGGGGGCTCCAAAATCACTGCAGATGGTGATTGCAGCCATGAAATTAAAAGACGCTTACTCCTTGGAAGAAAAGTTATGACCAACCTAGACAGTATATTTAAAAGCAGAGACATTACTTTGCCGACTAAGGTCCGGCTAGTCAGGGGTATGGTTTTTCCTGTGGTCATGTATGGATGTTAGAGTTGGACTGTGAAGAAGGCTGAGCGCTGAAGAATTGATGCTTTTGAGCTGTGGTGTTGGAGAAGACTCTTGAGAGTCCCTTGGACTACAAGGGGATCCAACCAGTCCATTCTAAAGGAGATCAGCCCTGGGATTTCTTTGGAAAGAATGATGCTAAAGCTGAAACTCCAGTACTTTGGCCAACTCATGTGAAGAGTTGACTCACTGGAAAAGACTCTGATGCTGGGAAGGATTGGGGGCAGGAGGAGAAGGGGACGACAGAGGAAGAGATGGCTGGATGGCATCACTGACTCGATGAACGTGAGTCTGAGTGAACTCCAGGAGATGGTGATGGACAGGGAGGCCTGGCGTGCTGCAATTCAAGGGGTCGAGGAGTCGGACACGACTGAGCGACTGAACTGTACTGAACTGAGATCAATTAGTATTGTTTTCTTCACCAACTAGATAGAAATATATTTCTAAATATATCTTATTGGACCCTGGGGATATATCTGGTGTTCAATTGTAAGGCTTGTACAAAATTCATTTTCAGGTAGTTAGATCAACAGGGTAAGAATGAGAATTCCTGACTGTATCTTCTGTTAGTTCTGATAGCAGAAGCAACATTTATCCATTTGGGTTTTTTTTTTCCTTTATTTTAATAAGTTTTTTAGGATAACCTACTTGAAAAAGAACCCAGTGATTTCTCTGTGATTGCTTATGATAGTATTTTAATTACATATTTCTCATGAGTATTCTTTTCTCACTGTGAAAGTCTTTGTGATCACATTTCAAAGTACATTTTAAAATATTTAAATTTTTAAATATCAGTGAACAAAATACGGTACTTTAAAAATTGAATTAAAAATTTAAAGCCAGCATTAGACTGATTGGAAACAAATTCTTGAGTGCTTTCAAAATTTGTTTGGGACTGATTACTAAATCACAGATGGAAAAGTAAAAAGTTTTGGTTATCTTTGACATTTCAAGAGGGAAAGAAAACAGAAAAGGAAAATCATTATAGCTGTCTCGAAAGAAATTGCTTCCAAATTGTTGTCTCTCAGCTATTCCAGATGGCTTTACTGTTTTTTAGTGGAATTGATGGTATTTTAAAAAGAACTGAAGAAAATAGATGAGTTTTTCTTTCCTGATGTCCCAGAAGGTGGATGAAGGAAAAGAATATGTTTCAAGAATTGTCTGGTTTAAGTATGTTGGTCTCTTGTACCACCTCACTGACGGCATCTGTAACATGGTGTCTTCATACTCTGAGTTTTCAAGTGGTGAGAAACATGCCTCATGAGTATATTAGTGAAAATAGTTGAAACATGTTACAAATGTCTTATGTTCTAGTCAAAAATGTATATATGTGCATATATAATTTGTGTACATTATATTCAAATAATAATAAAGTTATACCTATAAATACATATAGGATTTGTATATATGGTGCATATGCATACATCTATACATGTGTGTGTATTTAAAATAGTCCTTAGAGCAGCTCCATGAAATGAATTTTATTCCTATTTTACTGATGAGGAAGCATGTCCAAGAGAAAGGCAAGATACTCAGGATCCCGAAGTCAGAAGAGAACATGATCAGACTTCGAGGCTGTGCTCTGAATCACCCCACAACCTTGTAGCATGTTTGTGAAACATGCCATATTCGATTTTCACTGTGGCTTCGATATCAGTTGTATAGCCTTAGATTTAAGCCAAAAATGCAGGCAAACTCAGGCTTTTCTGTGATGGTTGTTCGCAAACTGGGTATACGGAATATCTGCCATCAGAATAGCTAGACCTTAAAGAAAAAAGTGGCCTCTCAAGGCATGATAGGCTTGTCTTCATTACAACATAGGATTTTCATTTGACAGCCTCCTTATCACATTTTCATAAGAATTTTGAAAACTATTTCGATTTGTCGAGGCTTCACATGGCTCACAGTGGCAGACTGCATGTAGGCCTCCTCTACGTCAACCTCTAGAAAGCCTTTCGCTCTCATTCATTTCATCACATGTAGCTGTGCTGTGCTGCGCTTAGTCTCTCAGTCAAGTCTGACTCTTTGTGGCCCTGTGGACTGCAGCCCGCCAGGCTCCTCTGTCCATGGGATTCTCCAGGCCGGAATACTGGAGTGGGTTGCCATGCCCTCCTTCAGGGGATTTCCCAACCCAGGGACCGAACCCACGTCTCTAATGTCTCCTGCATTGGTAGGTGGGTTCTTGACCACTAACCCAGCTGAGAAGCCCAGTGCTTTTTGCAGCCTTACTAAAGATTCATTCTCTGGTCCCCTTCTCCCCAGCCCACAGTCATGCCCCTTACTTCTTCCAAGGGAATTTTGTTAATGGCACTCTAGTTCCCGACTCAGCTAGCCCCTTTCCTGAGCCCCAGACCCACAGCCTCATTGTATATTAATGCAGTAAACAGCATAGTTCCTCATGTCCTCCACACACAGCTGGGGCAGATGGTTTCACTGTTGTGTCATTCAAACAGGACACAACGCCCAAATTTTGCTGGTTCTTGCAAGAGATGGTGTACTGCAGGAGCCTCTTTTCCAGCCAACACTGTCTAGGTGTTACTGGGCCCCCAGTCCCATCACCAGTGTCCCTGGTGTCAGCCCACCTGGGGATTTCACGGTCAGATGGACAGCGATGTTTCCCACACCCAAGGCAATCACTACAGGCCTGAGGGGAAGGACACTGGGAATCAGTGCTTCAGCAGGAATCAAACCAGAGATCTATAGGTGTGTCCAGGGAAGGCTTAGAGGGTGGCTGGGGACGGCATTCTGGCTTAGAATGCCATATGGTATGATGTGTTCCCGTGAGACTTTAGACACGTTGTATCATCTGCTCTCCACTCCCAACAGAAGTTCTGCAAACCTGTGCCGTTAGCAGAGCATCATGGTGCTGGTGTATACTGTGTTCTCATAAGCCACTCTTAGACAAATAAAATTTTAAGAAGTGTTTATTGCTTTTCCCTTCTCTTTCCTCATTATCTCATAAGAGCAAAACTACTTCCATATGCTCTGCGCTCTGCGGGGACGTTTTCTCTAATCCCCTCAACACCTCTGTAAAGAGAACCTGCTGTGGCCGTTTTCTGGATGAAACTCTTGGGGCTCAAATTTAGGAGACTTGTTGCATCAATATCTAGTAAGTAGCAGACCCAGTATTCAAACACAGGACTTCGGACTCCAAAGCCTTTGTTCCTAACAGTTCCCCTCTTGAATATCTGGCTGAGTGAGCATAACCACAGTTAGTCAACAGGTGTCATGCAACCTTCGTGATGTTGCAGGTTCCAAGGCAGGGCTGGGATATGCTGATGGTTGCAGGCTACATTTATTTACACGTGGGTGTTTTAGTTTGGTTGGTTTTTGTTTTCATGATTAGGTCAGACTTTTTAACAGAATCTTGTTGGAGCCTTGTTCCCGGAAAGCTTTCATGTTGCAGGATAATGATTCTGTTCACTTTTTTTTCCCCTTATTTAAATACTATTGGGAGTGATTCATTTTGGTGGTGCTAGTGATAAAGAATCCACCTGCCAGTGCAGGAGACGTGGGTTTGATCCTTGAGTCAGGAAGATCCACTGGAGGAGGAAATGGCAACCCACTCCAGTATTCTTGCCAGGAGAATCCTGTGGACAAAGGAGCTTGCTGGGCTGCAGCCCATGGGGTTGCAAAGAGTCAGACACAACTGTATCTGAGCAGCAGCATTTTGTATAAAACAGCAGTCATCCTTGAAAGAAAATATGTCTACACAGAAATTTGAGCTGCGTGGGTGGACTGGGCTAGAGATCTGTAGGTTGTCTTTCTGGGTTTGGTGAAATGGCCTAAGAAATTCTTATTGGTATTTCTGGGTCAGACAACAGAAGCATGCCAATCCTATTTCAGGTCATAGAGTGCCTGTTTGAGAAATGTGGAGAGCTTAGAGGTATTTCTTGCTCTTGACTTGTATATAAGTTACTTCCAAATTGATGAGTTCCTACTTAGTACCATCAGCCCTTAGGGATGCAGTATTGTCTCAGTTGTGGCATTGGGTCTAACTCTGTATCTACCTTGTAGTCTGTTCAGACCACTGGGCCAAGGGAAAAAAGAGGGCGGAGCACAAATAATTGAAAAAAAATTCATTCATATGTCCTGGTGCTGGAAATCTGTGACAAACATCTCCCTCATCCCCTCCTTCCCCTAGAAAAATGGCTTGGTGGATCAGCGAGGAATGGAAAAGATAGGTGATAGAGCAAATTTTAAAAACCTGTTAATCATAAAATCACTGAGTGACTGAAATGAACTGAATCCTGAAGCCTAGACAGTGGGTATCTGGGTGTTCACTATACAGTTCTTCCAACTTGGCTGTAAGTTTGCAGTTTTTCATAACAGAATATTGGAGGGAACAAGGAGGAAATGTAATAATTCATCACTGTAGAGCTGTGGTCTTAGTTTCAGAAAACATATCGATTCAGAAGATGTAAGTAAGCAATAAGGCTTTCCTTAAGCAGATTCTGGTTTTTGGTTTGTTTAAACTGGCAGTTACCTGGAGCTGCTACTGAAGAATCCAAAATCAGCAGGTATAGCAGGGTGAAATGTTTGCAACCCCCGTGATACAATATTGGTATTAATACTGATGACCAAGCCCTTGTCTTAAGCCAGGCCCCACCTGGGTATCTTTATTCAGCCTTTTATTTATTTCTAATAACAGTACTAAAGATGTGAGTACCATTGCGTCTATTTTATAGATGAAAATCTGGGCTTAGGGAAGTCAAAAGCATGCTGTTCAAGGTCACATATCCGGTGAGGTGGTGTCAGGATTCAAACCTGACGAGGTCAACCTCAAGGCCGGCACTATTCCCCCTGGATCCTCGCTGCTCAAAGTGTGATGCACTCAGCAGCCCCTCATCTCACCGGGAACCCCTTCAAAATGCAGGCGATTCAGCCCTGCCCCCAACCTGCAGAGCTAGAATCTGCATTTGAACAAGCCATCCAGCTGTTTTGTATGCGTGTCAGGCTGAGAAGCTTTGTCCCCAGCCACCCTCCTCTGGAAATGTGGGACTGTGTCTTTCTTTTCCCTCTGCTGTTAACACAGGACACCTTTGAAAAATAGTGCAAGTGTTCGTTGCTCAGTCATGTCCGACTTTTTGCGACCTCATGGACTGTAACCCACCAGGATCCTCTGTCCATGGGATTCTCCAGGCAAAAATACTGGAGTGGGTAGCCATTCTCTTCTCCAGGGGATCTTCCTGACCAAGGGATCAAACCCCGGTCTCCTCCATTGCAGGCAGATTCGTCACCATCTGAGCCACGGGAGAAGCCCACAGAACACCTTAGGGTTAGTGAAAATTAGAATTTCTCTTGCTTCAGAACTGAAGCTACAGCACTGAGCCTGGCCAGCTCTGTTCTCAGGAGCCTCAGAGAGAAGGCAGTGAACCAAAGCACAGAATAGGCATCTAGAACCCCGAGTTTATCCCAGCTCTGCCCCCATTATCCCCTGGGTGACCCACAGATCTCCACTCTTGTCTGTGATTACATCCCGACCAAAGGGGGACATCAGTTCTGGATATACCTGCTTCCCAGAAAGGTCACAGTGCCTTTAGAAGTAAAAAGAAATAGAACCAGAACAGATGGAAGCATTTTTGTCCTTATAGTCGCGCATGGGTCCTTTGTCTGAGGGCCATCAGGTTTGTGGCTGTTTCACTCTTGCTAACTGAGGTTTGCATGGCTGATATGATTGTCGGGTCAAGTGTTCACGAGTCACGGTTTCAGGAATATCCTTACTGGAACCCTCTCTGTGTTCCATCTAAGAAGAGGACCTTCTCTGAGAGAAGTACTAACACACATGGGCTCGAACAGAGTCCACCTCCCTCCCCTACATCAGTGCAAAGTTCAAAGCTTAGCAGTAGAAACCAGTCACTGAACACTTAGTGGGAGTATTGTACCCATCTCTTTACATACACTATTTCATCCTGAGAAGGAGGCATCCCCATTTTACAGATTGACCTGAAAGTGAGTCCCTGGTTGTTTGTTGTTGCTCAGTTACTAAGTCATGTCTGACTCTTTTGTGACCCCATAGTCTGTAATCCTTGGGACTCCTCTGTCCATGAAATTCTCCAGGCAAGAACACTGGCATGGGTTGCCATTTGCTTTTCCAGGGGATCTTCCCAACTCAGAGATCAAACCCACATCTCCTGCATTGCAGGCATATTCTTTACCTCTGAGCCACCAGGGAAGCCATCTCTTAAATAGGAGGATTAGAAAAATGTTGCTTTCAATCAGATATAATTTATCAGGAAGCAGTCACATAGAAATTACAGAATCTCCAAGTTGCACTGTTTGAAACAACTTTAATTTTTCTACCAGTGATTGCCTATCACGGGAGAAGCCCACAGAACACCTTAGGGTTAGTGAAAATTAGAATTTCTCTTGCTTCAGAACTGAAGCTACAGCACTGAGCCTGGCCAGCTCTGTTCTCAGGAGCCTCAGAGAGAAGGCAGTGAACCAAAGCACAGAATAGGCATCTAGAACCCCGAGTTTATCCCAGCTCTGCCCCCATTATCCCCTGGGTGACCCACAGATCTCCACTCTTGTCTGTGATTACATCCCGACCAAAGGGGGACATCAGTTCTGGATATACCTGCTTCCCAGAAAGGTCACAGTGCCTTTAGAAGTAAAAAGAAATAGAACCAGAACAGATGGAAGCATTTTTGTCCTTATAGTCGCGCATGGGTCCTTTGTCTGAGGGCCATCAGGTTTGTGGCTGTTTCACTCTTGCTAACTGAGGTTTGCATGGCTGATATGATTGTCGGGTCAAGTGTTCACGAGTCACGGTTTCAGGAATATCCTTACTGGAACCCTCTCTGTGTTCCATCTAAGAAGAGGACCTTCTCTGAGAGAAGTACTAACACACATGGGCTCGAACAGAGTCCACCTCCCTCCCCTACATCAGTGCAAAGTTCAAAGCTTAGCAGTAGAAACCAGTCACTGAACACTTAGTGGGAGTATTGTACCCATCTCTTTACATACACTATTTCATCCTGAGAAGGAGGCATCCCCATTTTACAGATTGACCTGAAAGTGAGTCCCTGGTTGTTTGTTGTTGCTCAGTTACTAAGCATGTCTGACTCTTTTGTGACCCCATAGTCTGTAATCCTTGGGACTCCTCTGTCCATGAAATTCTCCAGGCAAGAACACTGGCATGGGTTGCCATTTGCTTTTCCAGGGGATCTTCCCAACTCAGAGATCAAACCCACATCTCCTGCATTGCAGGCATATTCTTTACCTCTGAGCCACCAGGGAAGCCATCTCTTAAATAGGAGGATTAGAAAAATGTTGCTTTCAATCAGATATAATTTATCAGGAAGCAGTCACATAGAAATTACAGAATCTCCAAGTTGCACTGTTTGAAACAACTTTAATTTTTCTACCAGTGATTGCCTAGGACTCTAGAAAAAGCAAAGATGACAGATCCCTAGTGGCTGAAAGTAGCTTCTGATTTTTTACCCTGAGCTAAAGAGCAGGTACTCTGGTGCCCCTTATTGTGTATCTCTTTGGTGTTTTCTGCCCCATGAGCTGGAAAAGAAGATGAAATGAGAATCAAGGAGCCATTTTGGAAAATATTTTAAGAGAATCTAAAGAATGTTCTCTTCTGCAGGGTGTTTTCAGTGGAAAAAAAAAGTCTTATTGTGATTTGTGAAAGTATCTCTGATAGCTCAGACATGGTCTTGTTTCTATATTATGCTTTAGTGTTAGGAGGAGATGTGCTTTTCTTGGCTAAACCTCTGATGATGAAGAATCCACTTCTTATCTCTATGTTTTGATGTCCTCTTTATGGATGGAGTTCTTGGTGTGCTGGAACTCACATCCTGGTTCTCCTTCATTGGCACTCAGGGAAGGGGGGATCCATCTGTAGGGTTCCCAGGAGCCCATTCCTTCTCTTTGGTAACAGGCAGCAGCAGAGTTGTTCCCTGTAGAGAGTCAATCATACAGAAATGGTGGCTTGAAATCTCTCTTCCGCCTCATCCCTGAAGTGAAGTGAAGAAGTGAAGTGAAGTCGCTCAGTCGTGTCCGACTTTTTTCGACCCCATGGGCTATAGCCTACCAGGCTCCTCTGTCCATGGGATTTTCCAGGCAATAGTCCTGGAGTGGATTGCCATTTCCTTCTCTAGGGGATTTTCCCAACCCAGGGATCAAACCCAGGTCTACTGCACTGTAGACAGACGCTTTACCGTCTGAGCCACCGCATCCCTACTTCTCCGTTTATACACAGGATTCCACAATACACATGTGAATATGGGAGGTCATGTCAGAGTTGGGACCATGAACACTTTGAGATTTGGACATCAGTAGGTTAGGAGAACTGGCTCAGATTGGCCTGAAAGTAAGTCCCTGAATCTACCAGGAAATACACCTACCAGTAAGTGAGAAGGAACCTACTTCTCTAAGCTTCCGTTTCCTCTTCTGCTAACTAAAGGCTATTATCTATTAGATAACTATTACATGGGCTTCCGTGGCTTAGCAGTAAGAATCTGCCTGCAACTCAGAAGACACAGGTTTGACCCTTGGGTCAGAAAGATCCCCTGAAGAAGAACCCACTCCAGTATTCCTGCTTAGGAAATTCTATGGACAGAGGAGCCTGGCAGGCTACAGTCCATGGAGACTCGAAAGAGTCTGATATCACTTAGCAACTGAACAACAGTAACAGCAAAATGGCTTGCAAAAGCCTGCTACTGCTGCTAAGTCACTTCAGTCGTGTCCGACTCTGTGCGACCCCATAGATGGCAGCCCACCAGGCTACCCCGTTCCTGGGATTCTCCAGGCAAGAACACTGGAGTGGGTTGCCATTTCCTTCTCCAATGCATAAGTGAAAAGTGAAAGTGAACTCGCTCAGTTGTGCCCGACTCTTAATGGACTGCAGCCCATTGCCTTCTCCGAGCAAAAGCCTAACTGAGTCTATTTCTTCTAGAATACTTCAGTAGTTTTCTCCTCATTGTGCGTTCAGAGTCCAAAGAGTTATAATACTGACCTTTGCCTCCGTTCTCTCCCCACTACTGGATTTATTTTGTTGTTGCATTGCGTAAAGGGCTGGTTATCAAGGACTGAAAATGGACGAATGTGGTGGACATAAATAGAGATGGAAAGTGCCAACCTTTTCCAAAGAAAAGTCTAGATAACAGGCTACAAGACTGTGCATCGTTCATGAGAAAAGTAGAGAACACAGTTTCCCTCGGTGCTTGCCACAGAAAGGAAGAAAAAGGACCTGGAGGACGAATAAAAGTATCTAAAAAACATAAAAGATGAATTGATGGGAAGAACTTGCGTGACCACTGCAGGGGCAATAGGTGGGAAAAGTCAGGCTGTTTAAAAAAAATAATAAACCATGGGAAAGAATGGAGCAAACAGTCATGGAAAAAAAGTGAGATCACAGAAAAACTTTCAAGAGTGGCTTGGAAAAAAAATAAGACTTTATACGTTGAACATGAGGACTCTATGAACATGAGGACTCTATTCGTACCACCTGTGGAGAGTAATTGGCATTGGCTGACTGGAGGGGTTTGTTTTGCCTTCTTGGCAGGAGCTGAATTGTTATGTTAATATTCCGTGGCTAAGTGTGAAGTATTGACTTTGAATAGAAAAGGGTTTGCAGAAGGGAAAATTCCCAGCCTGGGGTTTTCACTTTGACCAAAGAACTCTTCAGGAGCTTCAGACTCCCCACTCAGATTCTGAAAAATAATTAGTATCATGACAGGCATCTCCAGCATGGTGCGAAAATGAATGCCATTTCCACTAGGACCTTCTCCCCAAGGTGGTTTACAGGCAGAGTGTATCCTAAGATTTAGACCCAGGGACCCATCTGGGGGTCCTTCACTTCCTTATCCTTCACTGTCTCTTGGAGTTTGCTCACATTTATGTCCATTGAGTCAGTGATGCTATCTAACCATCTCACCCTCTCTTGCCCCCATCTCTTCCTGCCTTCCGTCTTTTCCCAATGTCAGGGTCTTTTCCAGTGAGTCAGCTTTTCCCATCAGGTTGCCAAAATATTAGAGCTTCAGCTTCAGCATCAGTCCTTCCAATGAATAATCAGAGTTAATTTCCTTTAGGATTGACTGGTTTGATATCCTTGTTGTCCAAAGGACTCTCAAGAGTCTTCTCCAACAGCACAGTTTGAAAGCATCAGTTCTTTGGAGCTCAGCCTTCTTTATGGGTACTCGAGTTAAAATGGTCTAATAGTTAATGCATGATTCAAATGTGTCTGTGTGTTTTTTTAATTTAAGAACTATTGAGTCATTTGTTTGGATTTTTTTTTTTTCCTTTTTAGGAAGCAGTGTCTCTCTGAATTCCCAGGACCACCTACAGAATGACTTTTGTCAAGGTCTATGATGTCCTGATGTCTAATTCCAGCTAGGTGCTGTTGAAATCTAAAAGTTTGAACTAATTTACCCTAATTTGTGATTGACTCATGACCCCTTTAAAAGTTGCAGTCTTTAGAACTGCAAAAATAGATTTCTTCTTTAATTGCAAATGAGCCTATAGCGGCAAATGACCTCACACCTCCTCCACCCACCCACCTCTGTTACCACCTTCCTCAGGTTGATGCCTCAGTTCACAGCATCTTTCCTCACTTCACTCCTCCTTGCACAGGTTTTTCAAAAAGTGTGACTTTTTTTCTTTCATGGCAGTGAAACAAGAATTTGGTTGAAATACCACATAATTAAACCCCATGAGGTAACCACAAGGTTTATAAATCTAATAAAGAAAATCCATGTAAATAATATAAAAGTTTGTGAGCCAGAGATTTTAATTGAACCATTTACTCCCTAGGAGCAAATTAGTCAGCCAGAGCTATAAAAACTATTAGATCACTAAAATTTCATTCGGGCAACCACTTTACATTCCAGAATTTTTACTGGGCCTCATTTCAGCATACAATATCATATCTAAGTAGTATCTAATTCAAGAATTTTCAAACTATGTTTCCAGCAAATGTTGATATCCACAACATAGTCTAAGCTTTAACACTGCAAAAAACTGAACAATGACAAATTTCTTCCATAAAAAAGATGTTCTTCTATGTAATTTTTTCCAACTTTACCACATCAATGCTTCAGTATAGATGATAAATTTTAGTTGACTCCAATGTAAAGGCCCTTAGTTAACATTTAAAGTGTCCTCTTCGGAAATCCACACTCAAGAAGTTCATTAGCAGAAGTTTCCTAAGAGAGACCACACCACAGAAGTAATTAATACAAAGCCTTTTAATATCACTGTACTTACCCCAAGGAAATGACAACCCACTCAAGTATTCTTGCCTGGGAAATTCCATAAACAGAGAAGCCTGGCAGGCTATAGTCCATGGGGTTGCAAGGAGTCGGACACAACTGAGTGTGCACACACCATACTTACCCCAAGGTTTAATAATTAGCATAGGTTGTATCAGAGATCATTCTTAATTGAGAAAAAGGATGATGTTTAAGTAATGGACATATAGAAAGTACATAATGAGCCCCTCTGCACTCTCACAAGTAGAAAGTGAAAAATAAAAGTGAAGTCGTTCAGTCGTGTCTGACTCTTTGCAACCCCATGGACGGTAGCCTACCATGCTCTTCCGTCCATGGGATTTTCCAGGCAACAGTACTGGAGTGGGTTGCCATTTCCTTCTCCAGAGGATCGTCCCGACCCAGGGACTGAACCTGGGTCTCCCGAATTGTAGTCAGATGCATTACCTGAGCCACCAGGGAAGTCCCCACCAGTAGTTCAGTTCAGTTCAGTTCAGTTCAGTCGCTCAGTCGTGTCCGACTCTTCATGACCCCATGAACTGCAGCACGCCAGGCCACCCTGTCCATCACCAACTCTCGGAGTTCACTCAGACTCACGTCCATCGAGTCCCGTGATGCCTTCCAACCATCTCATCCTCTGTCATCCCCTTATCCTCCTGCTCCCAATCCCTCCCAGCATCAGAGTCTTTTCCAGTGAGTCAGCTCTTCGCATGAGGTGGCCAAAGTACTGGAGTTTCAGCTTCAGCATCATTCCTTCCAAAGAAATCCCAAGGCTGATCTCCTTTAGGATGGACTGGTGGTATCTCCTTTCAGTCCAAGGGACTCTCAAGAGTCTTCTCCAACACCACAGTTCAAAAGCATCAATTCTTTGGCGCTCAGCCTTCTTCACAGTCCAACTCTCACATCCATACATGACCACAGGAAAAAACAGTCTTGACTAGACGGACCTTAGTCACCAAAGTAATGTCTCTGCTTTTGAATATGCTATCTAGGTTGGTCATAACTTTCCTTCCAAGGAGTAAGCGTCTTTTAATTTCATGGCTGCAGTCACCATCTGCAGTGATTTTGGAGCCCAAAAATATAAAGTGTGACATTGTTTCTATTGTTTCCCCATCTATTTCCCATGAAGTGATGGGACCAGATGCCATGATTTTTGTTTTCTGAATGTTGAGCTTTAAGCCAACTTTTTCACTCTCCTCTTTCACCTTCGTCAAGAGGCTTTTTAGTTCCTCTTCACTTTCTGCCATAAGGGTGGTGTCATTTGCACATCTGAGGTTATTGATATTTCTTCTGGCAATCTTGATACCAGCTTGTGTTTCTTCCAGCCCAGCATTTCTCAGCATGTACTCTGCATAGAAGTTAAATAAGCAGAGTGACAATATACAGCCTTGACGTACTCCTTTTCCTATTTGGAACCAGTCTGTTGTTCCATGGCCAGTTCTAACTGTTGCTTCCTGACCTGCATACAGGTTTCTCAAGAGGCAGATCAGGTAGTCTGGGATTCCCATCTCTTTCAGAATTTTCCACAGTTTATTGTGATCCACACAGTCAAAGGCTTTGGCATAGTCAATAAAGCAGAAATAGATGTTTTTCTGGATCTCTCTTGCTTTTTCCATGATCCAGCGGATGTTGGCAATTTGATCTCTGGTTCCTCTGCCTTTTCTAAAACCAGCTCGAACACCAGGAAGTTCATGGTTCACGTATTGCTGAAGCCTGGCTTGGAGAATTTTGAGCATTACTTTACTAGCATGTGAGATGAGTGCAATCGTGTGGTAGTTTGAGCATTCTTTGCCGTTGCCTTTCTTTGGGATTGGAATGAAAACTCCACAAGTAGGGTATGTATCAATACCAGCCAGGGAATGGCCAGTGAAAGAAACCACTCTAAATATTTCAAGCAGGAGGGGATGTAACCTAGGGATTTGAAGTTTTACAGACCTGTTAGATCTTGGGAAGTGAAGGTCAGAGAAGCTCCTTTGTAGAATTCAGGAGTTGAAGAAGTGCATGGATCAAACATCAGGGCAGCTTATGATCTGCCATTAGTGAGTGAGGTTGAGAGAATGCCAGGAAGCCAGTTCCCATATTCACATATAGACTGCAGAAAGGCACGTCCCTGGCAGCAGCTGCCAATGGGAAATATGGTTTATCTCCTCCTTTTACCTTCTTACTGACTATAAGCCAGAGCTTCTGCTAGCAGGACCATTTTTGGATTTGTTTGGTTGGTTGGTTCATTGGTTGGTTGCACGGGGTCTTCTTTGCTGTGTGGACTTACTCTGCTTGCGGTGAGCAGGGGCTGTTCTTTGTTGCGGTGCATGACTTCTTGTTGCGGCAGCTTCTCTTGTTGCGGAGCACAGGCCCTAGAGCTCAGGCTTCGTAGCTGTGCCATCCAGGCTTAGTTGCTCCGTGCTTTGTGGAATCTTCCCGGATCAAAAATTGATCCTGTGTCTCTTGCATTGACAGGTGGATTCTTTACCACTAGATCACCAGGGAAGTCTGCAGGTGAGTTTTTGAAATGTAGTTTCCTGGCTTCTAGCCACACCTAGAAAAGGAGAATCTTAAAGAGTGAAGATGATTTTGCTTATTCACAAGCACTATCAGGCACAGAGTGTAAGAATCTGGCCAGCCCAGTGATGGAGAGGAAGGAAATTTCCTTTACCCTTCTAGATACCTTTGGCTGCTCTAAGAATTAAATTGGCTTGACATGAGACAGATTAAGAGAAGAAAAACAAATTTTTAACAACATTTGTATGTGTACATGAGAAGGACTCAGGAAAAAATAAGTAATTCCCTGAAATGGCAAAAGCATCACTCACTTTAAATATCATTCTCAGCTAAGACAAAGAGAACACTGGGGGTTAGTCATTTGGGACTTCAGAGGGGAGGAAGGCGATGGACATGGAGATGGAAAAGCAAAGGTTTGGTAAATGTTTGCTGGGCCAGGCAGAAACAGTGGGACATAGAGTGGACTCTGATCTATAGGCTCTGTCTAGAGTTTCCCCACCACATCTGCCCATATTATTGCAGAATACACAGAAGAACTATACAGAAAAGATTTTAATGACCCAGATAACCATGATGGTATGATCACTCACCTAGAGCCAGACATCCTGGAGTGTGAAGTCAAGTGGACCTTAGGAAACGTCAAGATGAATAAAGCTAGTGGACGTGATGGAATTTCATTTGAACTGTTTCAATTCTTAAAAGATAATGCTGTGAAAGTCTTGCACTCAATATGCCAACAAATTTGGAAAACTCAGCAGAGGCCACAGGACTGGAAAAGGTCAGTTTTCATTCTAATCTGAAAGAAAGGCAATGCCAAAAAATGCTCAAACTACCACACAGTTGTACTAACCTCAGTTCAGTTCAGTTCAGTTCAGTCGCTCAGTCGTGTCCGACTCTTTGCAACCCCATGAATCACAGCACGCCAGGCCTCCCTGTCCATCACCATCTCCCAAAGTCCAAAGTTCATCCAAACTTAAGCTGAAACTCCAGTACTTTGGCCACCTCATGTGAAGAGTTGACTCACTGGAAAAGTCTTTGAGGCTGGGAGGGATTGGGAGCAGGAGGAGAAAGGGACGACAGAGGATGAGATGGTTGAATGGCATCACCAACTTGATGGACATGAGTCTGAGTGAACTCCAGGAGTTGGTGATAGACAGGGAGGCCTGGCGTGCTCCGATTCATGGGGTCGCAAAGAGTCAGACACGACTGAGCGACTCAACTGAACTGAACTGATATGAAATGACTGGAAAGATATACACCAAGTTCAAAGTGTTTACTTCTGAAGTGTAAGGAAAGAAGACTGTAGTTGGATGGTTATGCAAAGGGAGATTTAATTTAATAAGATGCTATTTTTAAAGGGAGAATTTACTCATACATAATTTGTATAGTGAAATAATATATACATATAAAGAAGACTAGATCAAATATGCCAGTGATTAATTTCAGGTGGTGGAATTATCTCTGGTAGACTTTCTCCCTTTTAAAAAATTAGTTTTATATTTTTTCAAATTTTGAAAATAAAAGAAGTACTTCAAAAATCAATAAAAATGTGACTGTGATTTTTAGCTGACCCTGTAGTGTCATGCTCTATCTTTTGTCATTAATTTATTTTTATCTTACATGATCATGCTCTTAAATAAGGAAAAAATTAGAGTCAGAACATTTTGATCTACCCCTTTTTTTCAACAAAAAAGAACATAATGCATTGGACAACACTGTTTTTTTTTTTTTTTTTTTTTTGTTCTTGTCTGAGAGAGCTTTGAAATCAGAGGCATTCATTTCATAAGTTATGGATGGCATTGTTTGGAAGACATCAAGTTCATGGGTTGCATCATTTCATGGAATCCCACAGAGATGCATCCTTAAGTAATAGTTATTAACAAAGAGTTAAAGAAATCTTTGCCACTCTGACAGTTACATCTAAGAGGTACTATTATAAATGACTTAGAGCTCAACTGTCCAGTACATTAGCAACATGCTTTTATTTAAATTTAATTAAAAGTGAATACAAAACCCAAACTTAGCAGATAGGAAGAAATGATAAAGATCAGAGCAGAAATAAAAGAGACTACAAAAACAATAGAAAAGGTCAATGAAACTAAGAGCTGGTGCTTTTAAGACATAAAGAAAGTTGATAAAGCTTTAGCCAGATTCATCAAGAAAAACAGAGAGAAGGCCCAAATCAACAAAATCAGAAGTGAAAAAGAACATGTTGATTACAACACCACAGAAATACAAAGGACCACAAGAGATTACTATAAACAGGGATACATCAATAAAATGGACAATCTAGAAGAAACAGACAAGTTCCTAGAAATGTACAATTTTCTAAGACTGAATAAGGAAGAAATACAAAATATAAACAGACCAATTATCAGTGATGAAGTTGAATCAGTAATCAATAAACACCTAACAAACAAAAGTCTTGGACCAGATGCCTTCGTAGGTGAACTCTACCAAAGAATTAGAAAAGAATTAACACCTATCTTCGCTGGTGGTGCAAAGGTTAAAGCATCTGCCTGCAATGTGGGAGACCTGGGTTCGATCCCTGGGTTGGGAAGATCCCCTGGAGAAGGAAATGGCAACCCACTCCGGTATTCTTGCCTGGAGAATCCCATGGACGGAGGAGCTTGGTGGCCTACAGTCCACGGGTCGCAAAGAGTTGAACATGACTGAGCAACTAAACATAACACCTATCCTTCTTAAGCTATTTAAAAAAACATTGCAGAGAATGGAGCATTTCCAAACACATTCTATGAGGCCAGCATCACCCTGACAACAAAACCAGATAAAGGCACTACAAAAAAGAAAATCACAGGCCAATACTGCCAGTGAACATAGAGATTTTGCCAATGCAAAAATCCTCAACAAAACATTACCAAACTGAATTCAACAATACTTTAAAAGGATCACACACCATGAGCCACTGGGATTTATTCCAGGGATGCAAGGATGGTTTAATATCCACAAATCAGTGCAATATACCACATTAAAAAACTGAAGAATAAAAATATAATCATCTCAATAGATTCAGAAAAAAACTTTGACACAATGTAAAACCCATGTATAATTAAAAATCTCAACAAAGTGAATACAGAGGGAACATATCTCAACATAGTAAAGGTCATATGTGACAAGCCCAGAGCTAACATCATAATCAACAGTAAAATGCAGAAAGCATTTTCTCTTAGATCAGGAACAAGATAAGGATACCTCCTCTTGATACTTTTATTCAAAATGGTATTGGTAGTCCTAGTCATAGCAATCAGACAAGAAAAATAAATAAAAGAAATACAAATTGGAAACGAAGAAGTAAAACTGTCACTGTTTGCAGATGACATCATATTACACATGGAAAATGCTAACAATGTCACCAAAAAACAAAGAGAACTCATCAATGAATGTAAACTTTACAGGTAAAGATTCAGGATATGAAATTAATATACAGAAATCTGTTGCATTTCTATACACTAACAACAGACTATCAGAAAGAGAGATTAAGAAAACAATCCCATCAAAAAGAATAAAATACCTAGCTAGGGATAAATCTGAGAAGGTAAAAGATGTGCACCTGCTTACTATAAGACACTAATGAAAGAATGGAAGATGAAACAAACAGATGGAAAGACAGATCATGTTCTAGGATTTGAAGAATTAATATTGTTAAAATGATGATGGTAGCAAGGCAATATACAAATCCAATGCAATCTCCAGCAAAATACCAATAGCATTTTTCATAGAACTAGAACAAATAATTATAAAATGTGTAAAAAGACTCTGGATAGCCAAAATCACCTTGAAAAAGAAAAACAAAGCTGGAGACAGCATGTTCCCTGATTTCAAACTATTATGATGGACTATTATTCAACCACAAAAAGACAGTGAAACCTCACCATTTGCAATGGCACGGATGGACCCAGAGGATATTATGCTAAGTGAAATAAATCAGACAGAGAAAGAAAAACATGATATGATTTCACTTATATAGAAATCTAAAATCAAAACAAATGCACAAACATAACAAAAAAGAAACAGAGTTATAGATACAGAGAACAAAGAGATGGTTGCTAGAGGGGAGGAGACTGGCACACAATTAAATACTCAGTTCCTCAGGAACACAAATCACATTTCAAACGTTCAGTAGCCACTTGTAGGGAGAGGCTACCATACTGGACAGCTGAGATACAGAAAATCTAATTCATCACAGAATAGTCTATCAGATAGCATCGGTTTAGAGCATGAATTCTAGAGAAAAATACTCTAGATCCTGGTCCCATCTCTAACACTTATGAACTACCTGGCTGTAAGCAAACTTCTTAATCTGTTTATGCCTCTGGCCTCATCTTTAAAATGAAGAAAATCATAAAACCCACCTCATTGGATTTCTGTAAGGATTAAATGACTTAATATATGTAAAGCAATAGACATCATACAAATGGTAAGCTATTATTTTTATGTTTGAGCTATCTTACTGATGGTAGGAAAGTGCTACATAGGTCTCGTCACTTCTCAGTTCAGAGTACCAGGACATAGCAGAGGAAGAAGCAATGCTCTGGTCACTGGGAAAAGATCCTTGTTCACTTGGAGGCCTGTTGGTGAGTATGTCACTGAAAGTTTATGCACATTGAGTCATAGTTTGGTAACCTTCTCCACTGGAATTCAGAACACTCTCACTTATTCAACAAATATTTACTGCCTATTATGTGTTAGGCAATGTTCTAGGCAAAGAGGAACTGTACAAACAAGATCTTCATGACCCAGATAATCATGAAGGTGTGATCACTCACCTAGAGCCAGACATCCTGGAATGTGAAGTGAAGTGAGTCTTAGAAAGCATCACTACAGACACAGCTAGTGGAGGTGATGGAATTCCAGTTGAGCTATTTCAAATCCTGGAAGATGATGCTGTGAGAGTGCTGCACTCAATACGCCAGCAAATTTGGAAAACTCAGCAGTGGCCACAGGACTGGAAAAGGTCAGTTTTCATTCCAGTCCCAAAGAAAGGTAATGCCAAAGAATGCTCAAACTACTGCACAACTGCACTCATCTCACACACTAGTAAGGAAATGGCAACCCACTCTAGTGTTCTTGCCTGGAGAATCCCAGGGATGCGGGAGCCTGATGGGCTGCCATCTATGGGCTTACACAGAGTTGGACACGACTGAAGTGACTTAGCAGCAGCAGCACATGCTAGTAAAGTAATGCTCAAAATTCTCCAAGCCAGGCTTCAGTAATACGTGAACTGTGAACTTCCAGATGTTCAAGCTGGTTTTAGAGAAGGCAGAAGTATGAGAGATCAAATTGCCAACATCCGCTGGATCATCTAAAAAGCAACAGAGTTCCAGAAAAACATCTATTTCTGCTTTATTGACTATGCTAAAGCCTTTGACTGTGTGGATCACAATAAACTGTGGAAAATTCTGAAAAATATGGGAATACCAGACCACCCGATCTGCCTCTTGAGAAACCTATATGCAGGTCAGGAAGCAATAGGTGGAACTGGACATGGAACAACAGACTGGTTCCAAATAGGAAAAGGAGTACGTCAAGGCTGTATATTTCATCCTGCTTGTTTAACTTATATGCAGAGTACATCATGAGAAATGCTGGACTGGAAGAAGCACAAGCTGGAATCAAGATTGCCGGAACAAATATCAATAACCTCAGATAAGCAAATGACACCACCCTTACGGCAGAAAGTGAAGAGGAACTTAAAAGCCTCTTGATGAAAGTGAAAAAGGAGAGTGAAAACGTTGGCTTAAAGCTCAACATTCAGAAAACGAAGATCATGGCATCTGGTCCCATCACTTCATGGGAAATAGATGGGGAAACAGTGGAAACCAGGAACTGAGTTTATTTTTGGGGGGCTTCAGAATCACTGCAGATGGTGTTTGCAGCCATGAAATTAAAAGACGCTTACTCCTTGGAAGGAAAGTTATGACCAACCTAGATAGCATATTCATAAGCAGAGACATTACTTTGCCAACAAAGGTCCATCTAGTCAAGGCTATGGTTTTTCCAGTGGTCATGTATGGATGTAAGAGTTGGACTGTGAAAAAGGCTGAGCACTGAAGAATTGATGCTTTTGAACTGTGGTGTTGGAGAAGACTCTTGAGAGTCCCTTGTATTGCAAGGAAATCCAACAAGTCCATTCTAAAGGAGATCAGTCCTAGGTGTTCATTGGAAGGACTGATGCTGAAGCTGAAACTGCAATCCTTTGGCCATCTCATGGGAAGAGTTAACTCACTGGAAAAGTCTTTGATGCTGGGAGGGATTGGGGGCAGGAGGAGAAGGGGAGGACAGAGGATGAGATGGCTGGATGGCATCACCGACTTGATGGACATGAGTTTGGGTAAACTCTGGGAGTTGGTGATGGACAGGGAGGCCTGGTGTGCTGCAGTTCATGGGGTTGCAAAGAGTTGGACAGGACTGAGTGATTGAACTGAACTGAACTCAATGTTCTAGGCACTGCGAACATGTCAGTGAACAAAAAAGATAAGGATCCCAACACTTGTGGAACTCCTTTTCTAATGGAGGATACAAGCCAAGAAGTATGATATACAAGTAAATTATACAGAGCGATTGTAATAAGTCCTATGGAAAAAGTAGAGGAGCTACAGGAAATCTGAATTTGGAGAAGAGGTCAGATTAGAATTGTAAAAGGAGGCAGGGTCCAAAAGACTGTTATATAACCTCCAATGAAAATAAATAAATTTATATTAAAAAAAGGCAGCAGGGCCAGGCTCATTGAGAAGGTGAGACTGGAGCAATTACTTTATGGAGGTGAGTGAGTGAATATTCCAGATTTCAGAAGAGCTCTCTATGCAGAGGTAAATGGCCAGTGCAAGGGCCCTGAAGCAAGAACAGAGGAAAGAGGCCAGAGTGGAATGAGTGATCGAGAAGGAAAGGAGGGAGAGAGAGCTTGCAGATAAGGAGGGTGGGGAGGCAACAGTCTCTACCTGGCAGTCATTGTAAGGGCCTGGCTTCCACTCAAACTGAGATGGGGTTCTCTGTGTAGTTTTGAGCAGGAGAGTACCAGGATCTGACCTAAGTTCCAAAGGGTCACAATGGCTGCTATGCTGTGCAATGCCCACGGTGGGTGGAGGGTGGCAGCAGGGAGAACAGGAGAAGGCCACAGTAACAACCCCTGGGACAGATGCTGGCTGGGCTATTGCGGTAGTAGTGGGGGTTATGTGAGAAGGGGTTAGATTTTGGATTTTGATGTTGACAGATTAGAGAAGGGAAGGACTAGGGAGGGCCAGGTCAGGCAATTCTTTCTACAGGATGAGGGATGTAAGCAGCTTTCAAAGTCCTCCAGACACATCTCTAAAATCCACATGGAATATTCAGTATGCTTGATGTAATCCTGCATTCTTATGCTCACACCAAGTATCAACCATACTTATTTCTTGAACACCTCCTAACAAAAGTATAAATATTCTGTTCTTGGCCAGGAAACATCTTGGTATTTGATGTCTAAAAATGCCAAAACCCACAAGTATTCATTAGCAGTATTCAACTATTCATTAGCAGTAGAGTCCTTCATCCAAACGTTAAAAAAAAAAAATTAACCAGGCAAATCTCTATTTTGGTAGGAAAATGGCAAGTTAGAAACTTAAACATTATCACTTAAATAAATGGATGGAAGGAGCTCAGGAACTCCTTGTAAGTGGCTGCCATGTGGCACAGCTCAGGTTTGCAACTTTGCAAAAGATTTTTTTGCACTCACAGAGTGAGATGCAGATTCTATGTTCTCTCAAGGCTACATGGGCCTTGACAGAGTAAATACTGCTTCAAGATCTCACCTTCAACAACCTAGGATGACACAGTGGTTTTAATGTGATTAGAAAAGAATCTTTTTATTTTCTGCCATACTGCTAATGTTGGTTTGGGTACAGGTGGAGAGCAGAGCAGAGGAGGAAGTGGACACGCAGAAAGAATAACATCTGCCCTTAACTCCTCACATTTCTCTATCATTTGCATTTTTAAAGTAAGAATTCTGATAATGTAACTTTTTAGAGTAAAAAATAACACTCTACTTTTATCTAAATATCTCATGAAGAAATGTAAAAGTACAAGTGTTATTGCTCAGTCATGCCCGGCTCTTTGTGACCCCATGGACTGTAGCCTGCCGGGCTCCTTATGTCCATGGAATTCTCCAGGCAAGAATACTGGAGTGGGCAGCCACTCCCTTCTCCAGGAGATCTTCTCAACCCAGGGACTGAACCTGGATCTCCTGCATTGCAGGCGGATTCTTCACCATCTGAGTCACCAGGGAAGCCCCGATCTCATGATGTATCTCAATCCCCCTAGCAGGGGTTTCTGGGAGGATGGAAAACAACTCGTCTCTATATTCTGTGAGCGAAAGTCACTCAGTTGTGTCTGACTCATTGTGATCCCATGGACTGTATAGTCCATGGAATTCTCCAGGCCTGAATACCAAAGTGGATGGCCTTTCTTTTCTAGAGGGGTTTTTAACAACCAGGGATCAAACCCAGGTCTCTCACATTGCAGACAGATTCTTCACCAGCTGAACCACAAGTGAAGCTCAAGAGTACTGAAGCGGATAGCCTATTCCTTCTCCAGCAGCTCTTCCTGGCCCAGGAATCGAACTGGGGTCTCCTGCATTACAGGCGGATTCTTTACCAACTGAGCTATCAAGGAAGCCTCTATTCTGTGAAGGTACCCATAATATTGGAGAAGGAAATGGTAGCCCACTCCAGTATTCTTGCCTGGAGAATCCCAGGGACAGAGGAGCCTGGTGGGCTGCTGTCTATGGGGCTGCACAGAGTTGGACACGACTGACGCAACTTAGCAGCAGCAGAAACCCATAATATACTCAAAGACAATGATGACGCTTTCTTCTCAACATTCTTTTCCAGAGGAAACAGCCAAGAACTGGTTATTTTTGTACAAGTCACCATATACTTCAAAAGGATTATGGGTTACACTGCACAAATTCTTGAGGGGCATGGGACGCATTTCAAAGACAATTCTTACAGCTACTTTCTTTAGAAGGCTAGATTTTAATGAGGAGGAAACAGAGGCTAGCGAGTGGCAGGAAATTTGCTGTGGCAGGAAATTTCCTTCTCAATATGAGAAGGACACTTTTTAAGGCTGGTGTGTACGGTGAAAATGCACAGTGACATCCCCAAAGGAGATATTGAGTGAAGTGAAAAGAAAAATGCTGGTGACGTATTGATGAAGCTTCACGCGCTGCGTGTCTTCAGTTGTGCGCTCACCCTTCACCAGCGTGCTTGGTGCCCTCGTGACTGATGCCTGAGAACAGCCTGAAGGGCTCTGCAGGGTGCTGGTTTCTGTGTGGTGCCCGTGGGAGCCTCAGCAGGAAAGGAAGGGGGAGAGTCGAGGCTTTTACACCGCTGGCTCTCTCCCTGAGGGCTTGTCCAGGGCAGACGGCATCTCTTACGTGGTCTTGGCTCTCGTCAGAGAGGGTTCCTTCAGACCTGGGGTGGTGACAACTGTTACTAGCCCTGAGGTACTGCTCTAAACCCTGTCTATCCTTTGTAAATATCCCCTTTATTCATTTCTCCTCCAATTACCCAATTTGATCATGCCATTTTTGTTGTCGTTGCTGTTGTTCAGATTCAGATATACCAACAAAGGAAGTTCTTCATTAGGTTCTTTGTGTCTTGAAAATTCTAGTGGACGTATGCCATTCTTTTTGCACCTTCCTTAAATCCCTCACTCCCATCCTAACCCCCAACATGTGAGCTAACTTTCTTGTCTGGGGATTTCTCTACCTCATGGCTCTTAGTGAGAGATGGAGACCAACAACCACATGGAAGACACACGCTCATTTTCTCAGCCTCCCTTGCAGCTAGGGCTCAGACATGTGGTCCAGGCTTAACCAATCAGATGGAGATCGACTCCTGTCAGGACTTAAGGCAGAGTGGACTTCAGAGAACCCATTTTGGCTGAGGTAGTGGCAGCGCTGGGAGCTACATCAGTTTCCAGAGGGAGCAGCTGAGCCTAGTGTCAGGCTTGGAGTCCTGGGGGTGCATCTGAAGGAATGCACATATCACAGTGGCAGCAAAGTTGGTTCCCTGTAGAGAATTTCTGTGTTGCTCCTGCTTCTGGTATTCTGCTCCTGCAATGCAGGAGATCCCAGTTTGATTCCTGGGTCAGGAAGATCCACTGGAGAAGGGATAGACCACCCATTCCAGTATTTAGACCACCTGCTCCAGTATTCTTGGCCTTCCCTTGTGGCTCAGCTGGTAAAGAATCCACTTGCAATGCGGGAGACCTGGGTTTGATCCCTGGGTTGGGAAAATCCCCTGGAAAAGAGAAAGGCTCACTCCAGTATTCTGCCTGGAGAATTCCATGGACTGTATATATAGTCCATGGGGTCTCAAAGAGTGGGACACAACTGCACAAATTTCACTTTCAGTTTCCTGCTTCTGGATTACCCAACATCTGTCTCTGTGGACCCCTCAGGACGTCTTCAAGTGACCCAACAGTTTTCATTTCATCCCTTTCTTGCTTGAATGAGCTAGAGCTGGTTATACTGCTTGAAACTAAGAACTCTGTCTGATTAAAAAAAAAAAAAAACCACAAGCCAATTCTGTGAGATTCTGGCATCCTAAAATCTTCATCTCATTTTAAGTTAAAAATAAATCCATGTGTGAATATCTACTATGTTTCACTTACTATGCTAGGTGTTACAAAGCTAATTAAGATGGAAAAGTAAATAACCATAATCAAATGATAAATACTACAACGGATCCTTCACATTTGAAGTACAGATGCAGAAGTGATTAATTCCACCTAGGAGGATTTTATAAAGTTTCTGTAAGGTAGTGAGCTGCATAGAGGCATGGGTACAGGTAAGGAATAATATGAAATGTTTGGCATGTCCAGAGAATGTAAGTGAGCTCAGAGAAGCTGGAGTGGAGCACAGCAAAGAGCCCACTGGAGGGAAGGCCGGGAAAGCGAGTCAAGGACCGGCTGCAAACCTTCCGAATTTCATTCTCTAGAATCCCAGGGACAGGGGAGCCTGGTGGGCTGCCGTCTATGGGGTCGCACAGGGTCGGACACAACCGAAGTGACTTAGCAGCAGCAGCAGCAGCAGGCAAGCAGGAGAAGCTGCAGCTATAGGCCCGGCAAGATGGGTTGAAGAAGGCAAGAACAGAAGCAAGAAACCCGTGTGATCTCACAAAGGGCTATGACCACAGCACAGGCCATGGTACTGAGAAGGCAGGCAGAGGCTTAAAGAGCATTTTAAAAAAATACAAGTGAGAGTGCCTGCTCTGCTAGATGTGGAGAGCCAAGCAAGATTCCAAGATGGTCTTAAAGTTCTAGCTTGAAGGAGTGGGTAGGAAGCAACAATTCCTACTAATGTAGGATACTCATTAATTAGTATAACTTTGGTTGGTATGGAGGGAGAAAGTAACATGCCCAGATTCTTCCTTCAGAATGTACTAATGCATGCATTTTTATATGCTGGGATTTTGCTTCTATCATTGCTACAAACAAAGGAAGGATAGAGTTGTTTTAAAGTTGGTTGCTATTGTTTGATTTCCCTGCTATTTATGGGGCTATTCTATTTGCTATGGATATACTATAGCCTAGCCTTAAACTGCACAATCATCTGGAATGTCCCTGGGATGGCATTTAGGAAAATATAATGCTTTAGAAGGGCTAAAAGTAAGCCATTTAAATTCTCCCCACACTAACCTCTTTCTCACCTCTGGCATAAGGGTAACCTAGATACACTTATACCAAGCCCACTGCCAGATCCATGCTAGAACCTTTGGAAGGTCATTGGACCCCTGGGCCAACACTAATTGTCTCCCTTGTTCATCTGCTGCTGGTCATCTTCATTCCATTCCTGACCCTGACTTCTCCTACCAAGTGCAATTCTAAGAGCTGACAGCGGTAAGCTTGGCTTCCCAGTACATTCCCAACATATCCTTTTTATGTAAACTTACAAACTTCAAGAATATAATTGGCTCTGCATCCCTGTGGTACTAAGCCTCATTCTTGATAGCATTTTGCCTTTGTTGTGAATAGCAAAGTTCTTCTGGTTGGCTTTTCATTAAGTGGACCTGGGGTTTGACAACATCTTTAGACTGGATTCTAAAAAGGCACTACCACTGTGCTCTTGGCTAAAGGAAGCACATTTTACCAGTGAATGACTTTCACTTAAAAATTCTCCACCAGCACAAAAAGCTAAGGACGTGCAGTGAGTACTATCCTACAACACTCCTCATTTCTGAAAGCACAACGTGACGGCTGTTAGCTTTAGAGAAGTTATTTGGAAACCAAATACAGAAAAAGTTTCGTTTTTCCACACCTTAGAGAATCAGAAGATGCATGGTCCTGTATTCATTGTTGCTCCCTTTTTGGACAATCACCTATAACGTGGTACGATTCTCTACTAGATCATGAGCTCCCTGAGGACAGGATAAGCTTCTAACCTCTATCTAAATTCACATGGCACAATGAATGTTACATGGCTGGGATCAAAAAAGGTTCACTGAATTAATCTATAATATATGGCAAGAGGACTCACACCAAGAGGGGATTTCAGCCATAGCAACTGGGCAAGTGAAACTGCTGTGCCTCTAGCAGAACCAGAGGCAGAGTCAGCGACTATCACCATGTAATATGAAACTCCCAAATGAACGGAAAAACCAGACTCATGGATAAGTAATGCACTCATCAAAGCAACGGCGTCTTAAGAGATTTTTTTTAAAGTCAAAACTATGCCACATAAGCAATGCAATATGAATGTTGATCATGTGAATAAAACTTATACTGTATGGCAAAACCGATATGGTGTTGTAAAGTAAAATAAAGTAAAAATAAAATTAAAAAAATTTTATGACAAACTTTATTTGATATGTATTCAATGATGTGCATAATCATTATTACATAAAATCAGGCCTTAGTAAGTGCCTATTGGGACTTCCCTGTAGCTCAGATGGCTAAAAAATCTGCCTGCAATGCAGGAGACCTGGGTTCAATCCCTTGGTCAGGAAGATTCCCTGGAGAAGGCAATGGCAGCCCACTCCAGTATTCTTGCCTGGAGAATTCCATGGACAGAAGAGCCTTGCGGGCTACAGTCCATGGGGTCACAAAGAGTCAGATGTGACTGAGCAACTAACACACAGCAATGACTTAAGAGTCCTTACTTGTGTTTAGCCAAACTAATTGCTTAGCCATTTCCTCTCTTCTTAGTTTTTCTCCACACCTACCACATGCGTCAGTTGTTGTTTAGTCGCTAAGTTGTGTCGGACTCATTGCAACCCCATGGACTGTAGCCCGCCAGGCTCCTCCATCCATGGAATTTTCCAGGCAAGAATACTGGATGGGGTTGCCCTTTCCTTCCGCAAGGGATCTTACTGACCCAGGGATTGACCCTGTGTCTCCTGCATTGGCAGGTAGATACTTTACGATCAGTATTGATGGGCTTCTCTGATGCTATGAATAATTTAATCCTCGATGCACAGACACAGAAATCCTTACTAAGAAGGAGACACCTGAAGCAGAGGCATATGGGTGCTCTGCCCATAGAACTTGACCCCCTTCAATGTATTCCAGCTCTGACTGCTGGATGTCTGCTGTTGGGAGGTGGATCACTGGGGAAATAGAGAATATTCTCTGGCTTCCTGACAACTTGGAAGAGAGTAGAGGCCTTCTGGCTTGAGCAAAAAGGGGAGAAGAGAGAGTGAGCTCAGGCTGAGAGTCCCATTGCTCAGGATGCCTGATGTGCAACAACTATACAGTCCAAGTGTCTTGGGCAGTAGGTCTCTGGGGATCCTGATGTTGAGACCAACTCCTAGCTCATTCTTCTCAGGGAGGAAGCCAGGATATTCCAGAGGCTTTCATTTTATATTAGAGCAAAAGTTAGGCATAGACAACCATACTAAAGTCTAAATGACTCATAGATTCTTTTCTATTTTTATGGTGGGGGAGGTGCTTAAGAGCACATAGGCACTAATAAACTAAAATGGAAAGGAATGTCCCTCTAAAATAAAAGGCAGAGAAGGGGGAAGGCAGCAGTGCCAAAGACCAAGCCTGTCTCCTAGATCTGGCCAGCAGCTCTGCCTATTACAACTCTGGGGCTGGAATGGGGACAGAGATGCTGTATATGGGGGTATCCCATGCCATTCCTGCCGCAGTGGGTGGCAGCGTGTAGGGGTCTCTGACCAACACAGCCACCCACAGAGTGTTAGATTCCAAGCCAGAAACACAAAGGTAGACAATACACCCTCACTAGTGTCAGAAGAAGTCTGAGTAGCAGCACAGGAAAGGGTTACACACAGAGCTCATGGTCCAGGGCCACTGCTCATTAGCCGATATTTTGGTGGGTCACCTGCAATAGATCGACACTGATTTTGCCATCTGTGAAATAGGAGTGCAGAACCCTGCATATCTCAGAGTTGAGTTTAGGGCTCATGTGATGGGTCTCTGGGAAGGATGTGCTGTTTAATCGTCTAACAGGTTGAAATCACTGGTTAACATGCTGCACCTGTACCTAGGCAGTCTATTTACTCTTGGCTTCCCCCTCTGTGAAGAGATTTTCAAAAATCATAAAAAATTATGGTCGTAAGTTTTGTACGGTCTTGCATAGTCATAAGACTATACATAAGTCTTCCACAGTCATAAGACTGTAAGACTATTACAATGATTAATTAACAATTTGTCATTGTTGTTTAGTAGCTAAGTCGTATCTGACTCTTTGTAACCCGACGGACTGCAGCCCATCAGGCTCCTCTGTCCACAGGATTTTCCAGGCAAGAATATTGGAGTGGGTTACCATTTCCTTCTCTAGGGGATATTCCTGAATGGGGTTGCCCTTTCCTTCCGCAAGGGATCTTACTGACCCAGGGATTGACCCTGTGTCTCCTGCATTGGCAGGTAGATACTTTACGATCAGTATTGATGGGCTTCTCTGATGCTATGAATAATTTAATCCTCGATGCACAGACACAGAAATCCTTACTAAGAAGGAGACACCTGAAGCAGAGGCATATGGGTGCTCTGCCCATAGAACTTGACCCCCTTCAATGTATTCCAGCTCTGACTGCTGGATGTCTGCTGTTGGGAGGTGGATCACTGGGGAAATAGAGAATATTCTCTGGCTTCCTGACAACTTGGAAGAGAGTAGAGGCCTTCTGGCTTGAGCAAAAAGGGGAGAAGAGAGAGTGAGCTCAGGCTGAGAGTCCCATTGCTCAGGATGCCTGATGTGCAACAACTATACAGTCCAAGTGTCTTGGGCAGTAGGTCTCTGGGGATCCTGATGTTGAGACCAACTCCTAGCTCATTCTTCTCAGGGAGGAAGCCAGGATATTCCAGAGGCTTTCATTTTATATTAGAGCAAAAGTTAGGCGTAGACAACCATACTAAAGTCTAAATGACTCATAGATTCTTTTCTATTTTTATGGTGGGGGAGGTGCTTAAGAGCACATAGGCACTAATAAACTAAAATGGAAAGGAATGTCCCTCTAAAATAAAAGGCAGAGAAGGGGGAAGGCAGCAGTGCCAAAGACCAAGCCTGTCTCCTAGATCTGGCCAGCAGCTCTGCCTATTACAACTCTGGGGCTGGAATGGGGACAGAGATGCTGTATATGGGGGTATCCCATGCCATTCCTGCCGCAGTGGGTGGCAGCGTGTAGGGGTCTCTGACCAACACAGCCACCCACAGAGTGTTAGATTCCAAGCCAGAAACACAAAGGTAGACAATACACCCTCACTAGTGTCAGAAGAAGTCTGAGTAGCAGCACAGGAAAGGGTTACACACAGAGCTCAGGTCCAGGGCCACTGCTCATTAGCCGATATTTTGGTGGGTCACCTGCAATAGATCGACACTGATTTTGCCATCTGTGAAATAGGAGTGCAGAACCCTGCATATCTCAGAGTTGAGTTTAGGGCTCATGTGATGGGTCTCTGGGAAGGATGTGCTGTTTAATCGTCTAACAGGTTGAAATCACTGGTTAACACGCTGCACCTGTACCTAGGCAGTCTATTTACTCTTGGCTTCCCCCTCTGTGAAGAGATTTTCAAAAATCATAAAAAATTATGGTCGTAAGTTTTGTACGGTCTTGCATAGTCATAAGACTATACATAAGTCTTCCACAGTCATAAGACTGTAAGACTATTACAATGATTAATTAACAATTTGTCATTGTTGTTTAGTAGCTAAGTCGTATCTGACTCTTTGTAACCCGACGGACTGCAGCCCATCAGGCTCCTCTGTCCACAGGATTTTCCAGGCAAGAATATTGGAGTGGGTTACCATTTCCTTCTCTAGGGGATATTCCTGACCCAGGGATTGAACCCCTGTATCCTGCATTGGCAGACAGATTCTTTACCACTGAGCTACCAGGGAAGCCCAATGCATGTAGAGAATTTAGCCTGATCTTTGGTACTTATCGTATTAACTATTAAAAGCAAGTACTATCTAGATGTTTAAGGCATTGAAAATAGACCTGTTGCTTGCTGCCATAGTCCTGAGTCCTTTCAGAGGGCTAAAGTCAGAACAGAAAAGGTTCATGATTTGGCTATGTAAACATGGCATGCTTCTCTTTGCTCTGGATACCGTGGGTTTACCCTGTTATTAAAACTTGTTTAGTGGATATTGAGCTGCCAAGAGGCCTAACATTTAGTGCCAGTTATTAGATTAAATATTTGCTCAGAATGGTATTTGAATTGCCAGGTTCTAGATGTTTCTGGTTGGTAAGGTCTCCTTTGTATTTTGTACAGAGGCTAAAAGTGATAGACTGACTACAGAACAGATGTGCCATTTCTCAAAGGATATTAAAGCCATGGTTACTATAACATTGTGCCTGGTGGCACAGAATTTAGAGAGTAAACTGAACTTTATTTGGTGAAGAAATATTGAGTAGAAGAGATAGGACTTTATTTTAGGGATTTTTCATGATCCAATCATTCTGGCTTAAACACATAAGACATTGTTGTCATTCTCTTTCCCCCTTACTTTCAGTAGGCTGAATGCACCTTTCTGATTTAAGAGTTTTTGATTTCTAAGTACCTTTCGATTTAGAATTTACTAACGAAAGAAGATATCATAATACAGCCAAACCAATATAAAGGAATTTATAAAATTATAAACTAAACACACAGATGTGACTATGCTAACTTTTGCTAACATATGCTTACCCATGCTCTCTTCATGGGCACATTCCTTCATGCTAAGGTTCTAACATAATATGAAAATAAGGCAGATGCATTTTTGAAATCAAAACAGGACTAAAACAAAAACACACATTCAGCAAAATCTTAGACATCTCAAACTCATGATGAACTAAATTTTAAAATTTAATAACTCCTTTGGTTAATTTGCATGTTGGGTGCTTCTTGATCTCTGGGGACTTCTGGATCCATGCTACACAATGATCGCATGACACTTTCCAAAGTTATCCATCTCAGCGCATCAGAGGAGGAAAGGTCATATTCCATGTATATTCTATGTTTTTACGCCATGCGCTCAGAACATCTATGGAAATGAGCCTGGTATTTAGAAGATGATTTAGAAGTGGTGTCAGAGATGTGTCAGGCTAATCAGTTTGCAACTGTAAAAAGAACACTGATTGGTACAGAAGTGGGATGGGAAAGGGGCAACAGAATAAAGGCCATCTTGTTAGGTGATAAGAAAGAAGCACTAATCGTGTACCTCAATAAAATGAGCTTTAAAAATATCTGAACTTAAATCTTCAAAATGACAAGAAAATACAAACGATTCACAAATAAACCCAACAGGTCAAATCCTGTTAAATGCCCACTTGAGAAGTTCAGTGAGTTCACTCTCTGTATTTAAACCCACTGGCTCACTTGCACAGTTTCCGCTTACTTCTCAGAGTGTTATTAATAAAAGTTTTGCAAAAGGACATATTGGCAAACTGTGCATGTCTACTTCTAGGTACCATCCTGTAACCTGGTACAAAGTTCCCGGTTCTTCCTACAGTTAAAAAATGTGGACAGTGGAAACACTAGAAAAAGAAACATCCTACTGCTATGTTCTGACCAAGTTTAAAACATGTGAATTTCACCTTTATCCAGTGAAAGGTTAAAACCTAGATATTAAAAGGGAATGCGATAGTAATAACTCATTTCCCCAAATGTCAGATCACAAAAGTTATCACTTACGTAATTGCTTGTAGTTTATTTTTTTGCTTTCCTCTTTTCTCTGTGCATTTAAAAAAATTATTTCATTGGAGGATAATTTTTTTACAATGTTGTATTAGTTTCTGCCATACATCAACAGGAATCAGTCTGTGTTCCTTCCCTCTTGAACCTCTCTCTCTCTGTGCATCTTTGTAACAATGTTTTAAAAGTGGAAATGTAATTGTCATGTGAACAGCTGTAGAAATGATTAAAAGGTATGGAAAAGCATAACATGAATGCCGATAATCTGTTTCTGACAGTAATATATGTGGGACACTATTTAGAGGCATCTCATATATATTTTTCTTCCTCATTTAGGAGAGAGAAGAAAAAATGGAGAGAGGCTTATCATCTTTGAAATTTTAAAATCTGAACTTCGTTGCATAATAGGAAAAAATTTAATTAGAGCTAACCCCTAGTTAGAAACATGACTGGATACTTTGGATACAGCAGGGGCACCATTTTAGAGGTGCAATTTGCAAGAGAAAGTGGGGAGGTTTTTAGAACTTGGGGGACAGAAAACAATCCCACCTCTGCCAGCTGAATGGGCTTAGGCAAATACGTCTGCCAGACTACATGAGGGGATTATTTGTCTGTTAAAAGGTTTACTGGTTTTTAAATAGATGGCACTGTACAAATGAAGCTCTTGCTTTGCATGGTCACTTGTCAAATATACTATTTAAAATACTATTAATTCTATCCAAGTTACATACCTATAGGCTCCTAAAGGTCTTTTCAGTGGCTAAGGGTTTATGAATAAGACGATTTTCCTTCCAGGATTCACCTGATGCTTTTCTTAAACATGTAACCTCGAGTCCAACCCACAAAATAATGCTTTGATTAAAGCAATGTACATAATAAAGGTCATCCTAATTTCTAAGATGTCAAACATCAATCATAAAAGGGAACTTCCTCTGAAAGAGATGTGTGTGTGCTGGGAAGAAAAAGATTTCTATTTCTAATTACAGATGATTCGTTGATGAACGCAAATCGTAGCCTGTTTGAGAAGCACTGCTATGACCATCCTCAGGTCTGGTTTGCTAGTTAAGGAAGAGGGAAAATGGTAACAGTGGACAGTAGGTGGACTTTAATATTGCTAAAAGGAAATTCTCTCTCAAGGCATTAAGAAAGTTGTATGAAAACACCTTTATTGAAGTTTATAGAAAGCTAAAAAAAAACCCCATAATCCTAACCAGACACTAACTAAAATGCTGATTAATATATTCTACCAGTCATCTCCTGTAAATAGTTCATAGAAATTTCATAATTCCTGTATATACATCTTATAAATATAATTTTGCATGTGGTCTTCCCATTTAACCTCAACAGACTTAAAGGGCAGTAACTTGGAAACTGTCTGAGATATGTGATGAAATCCATTTCAATTGAAATAATTTAATGGACAATAGAAATATCATGAAGAGGCCCTATTTTTTCCCATATCTTTGTTGAGTGGAAACAAAGATTCTTAATTAGAATGAGTGGGAATAACCAAACTAATATAGGCCTCTATTTACCCTCTAGTTTAAAAAGGTAGCCCCATCAACAACAATATTATGGGGGAAGTAAAGGGAAAAAAAAAAAACACAAACCTGTGTAAATTTGCAGTAAGGTCGTTTCCTTAGACTACCAAAGCACATTTATATACCAGCTCCATGCTTCAGGCTTAAAATGAATCTCTCTGAAGCAATGACAGAATTTTTGCCAAGTGACTAGGATATAAACACCGTTTTGGTCAGACAGTGAGACATATGCTATGAAGAAAACAGGTTCAAACTAGGCAAGTGGGTTTCTCTAGAATAAATGAGAGAGAGCTCGTGCAAACAGCTTCATCTTCAGAGTTTCATGTCTCCGCTGGTGTGAAGTCTTTGCTTCTTCCACGGGGGATGGCGGCACCCTGTTTTCCTGATTCCTTACACTAATGAACTGCTATAAATTTGTTTGCGATATGCCAGAGAGCCCTAACTTCAGCCTTCAGGTGATGCTGAGGATGCATCCTACATTCTAGACTCACCTTTTGCACGGTGTCCTCTCAGCATTGTGGGCGATTTCCAGGGGAGAATATTCTATTTAAAGAACTACTGTCCCAGCATAACACAAAGAAATCACTTAGCAAAGACAGAATTTTTGCCAATGACTAGGATATAAACACCATTTTGGTCAGACAGTGAGACATATGCTATGAAGAAAACAGGTTCAAACTAGGCAAGTGGGTTTCTCTAGAATAAATGAGAGAGAGCTCGTGCAAACAGCTTCATCTTCAGAGTTTCATGTCTCCGCTGGTGTGAAGTCTTTGCTTCTTCCACGGGGAACGGCGGCACCCTGTTTTCCTGATTCCTTACACTAATGAACTGCTATAAATTTGTTTGCGATATGCCAGAGAGCCCTAACTTCAGCCTTCAGGTGATGCTGAGGATGCATCCTACATTCTAGACTCACCTTTTGCACGGTGTCCTCTCAGCATTGTGGGCGATTTCCAGGGGAGAATATTCTATTTAAAGAACTACTGTCCCAGCATAACACAAAGAAATCACTTAGCAAGACGCAAGAGACAGGGAAAGGTTTCAGTGATGTTTACCCAAGCACAACGTCAGGGCCTCCCTTTCCGTTTCCCCGAGAGGATGGGGAGGAGAGAGCTCATTTGTGACGAAAGGCATACTTACGAGAAAGTACTCAAGCAGCCACGGGGGTGGGAAAATGCAAGTTCTTCCCAAGACGAGTGCACAGACACTCCTTGAGCCCAAGAGTGTGCTGTGCGACCAGGCACTAACAGAAAGGAGGGGGGAGCGGAGGAGCCTAAAGCAGAAACCCAGGCTCTGCATACCCTATTTTTTACTGCAAGCACAGATATCAAATTCTTCTCCTAGCATGTTTTAAAATGGAATATCTTTAAAACAAGACATATTTAAAGGGCACATTAAAATGTATTTTAGAAACTTCCCACAGATGAACGCCAAGCCGACCATTCTCCATTGACAAAATATGCCAAGGCAACATGATAATTACCTTCACCTTTCACTGATGGGCAGCCAGACCCCCAGTCCTCAAATCTGCTCACATTTAAAAATGGAAATAGGCTTCCCTTGTGGCTCAGTTATTAAAGCATCTGCCTGCAATGTGGGAGACCTGGGTTTGATCCCTGGGTTGGGAAGATCCCCTGGAGAAGGGAAAGGCTACCCACTCCAGTATTCTGGCCTGGAGAATTCCATAGTCCACGGGGTCGCAAAAAGTCGGACATGACTGACCGACTTTCACTTCAAAAAAAATGGAAATGGCAACATAGGGTTTATAATGTTGATGATTTCCCAATTAAATCTCATGATAGGAGAAAAACTGATGTCAGTAAAACAAAAAGATAGCCAACTCCTGAGTCGTGTGATGTTTCAGCAGGAAAAAAAGTGTGGTCTCATAACTGTGATCCAATGACATCAGAGTGATTTAGCTTTAGTATTACAGGGATGGGCTTCCCTTGCAGGTCAGTTGGTAAAGAATCTGCCTGCAGTGCAGGAGACCCGGGTTGGGAAGATCCCCTGGAGAAGGAAATGGCAAGCCACTCCAGTATCCTTGCCTGGAAAATCTCATGGACAGAGGGCTGCAGTCCATGGGGTCGCAAAGAGTTGGCATGACTGAGCGACTAACACGAACAATATTACAGGGATAAACTCATAATGAGAAGAATGTGGCTGTCACAGCATCACATCCCTCCCACAGTAACCGCCACGGACAGCAGGCAGTGTGGCTGGTGGTGTGCCCTGATGGATCCCGGGTAACTACAGCAAACACCTGCTAGTATCTGAGGTGGTCAGCTCACATCAGTTGAGTGAATACAGAAAGAAGAGCGCATGGTGTGCCTGGGAAACTGCGCCAACTGTGTGTATTGCGGTGCATTAGTTTTAAATTTGGGAATGAGGACTTTCCACAGACTATATCTACTGAAATCACACAAAGACATTTTTCATTGGACTTCGATGTGGCAAGAGAATAAAAAATCACGGCACAGAGCCAGGAGACTGGCTGGCTCACATCAAGAAAAGTCTGGAGCAAGCATGGGGCAGTGGGGACTGCACCTGAGCATCTCCTTCTAGAACTACCTGGGCACCTGACGAAGAGGAGAGCAGAGGCGCACATGGGCTGGAGAGGCCAGGCCAGGTGTAGGCTAATCACATGGGTGGTTTAGCTCACCCCATCCTGAAAACCAGCCTTTAAGGAATACTGACTGTTATTCCTGCTTTGCGAATGAGAGAGCTAAAGGCAGACTACCCCTTATCAAAGGATTCTTGCCTATGAAGTGCCACTAAATTATTTCAATTGAAACAGATTTCTTGACTATGAGGCACCCTGATTTTAGAGCCTGTGTGAGAGGCACTGTCTTAGAGGAACTTACCCTCCCTGGCTTCCCAGGTGGTGCTAGTGGTAAAGTATCTGTCTGCCAATGCACGAGTCGCAAGAGACGCAGGTTCGATCCCTGGGTTGGGAAGATCCCCTGCTGGAGGGCATGGCAACCCACTCCAGTATTCTTGCCTGGAGAATCCCATGAACAGAAGGGACTGGTCTACAGGGTTGCAGACTCAGACACAGCTGAAGCGACTTAGCACCCTCCTTGGGCCTCAGTCTGCAAAATAAAAGCAGCTGACTTATAAGAATTATCGGTCAATACTGAGGTTCAAAATACTCCAGGATGAAGACACAAAATCCTGATCTTTATTGATCTAAAAAGGCCACAGGGGTCTCACTGCATTAATGCCCTACCATCTTGATGCGTTAAATAGTAGGACCAATTTCATCATGAGGACAGAAAAACATATCCCTGCAATTTTACAATATACTGACACAATAAGATAAATTTCAATATGTCTATAATTACTTAAAACATATCAGCATGTTACTACAATAACCAAAAGAAACAGAAATTTAGCCTATTTTCCTAGACCAGTAAACACCAGAATTGAATAGGTATCCTAACTTTCATTGCCATTTGTGAATAGCTTACTTTCTAATTGCTCCATATTGCCTAACTTGCCTTTAAAACTGTTTTGGTAAGGACCTCAGACAATACTGGGCAGCAGGTATGAAATGGATAACTAAGCTGAATGGATGACGTAAAGGATTCCCTCTTAAGCACCTATATATTGAAACATATTTTATTATGGCTTGCTTTCAAACTGTTGTTTTAAAACCTAAAACATTACCTATTTCAGAGAATAGTAAAGCCCTTATTTGTTAATACAAGATAAAAATTTAAAAATCGGATAACAGTAATTATCACACTTTTCAATAAGAAAATCACATTTCATTTTCATATCTTAAAAGGTTTTTATATTTTAAAAACTCAAAAATAATTTTATGAGCTCACAAAGTAATACTGTATTTTTTTCAAGCTATTAATATATCCTTATATTGTAAACATTGGAGGATTTTACTTGGAGTATTTGCTTTTTTAAGATAAGCTTCTTTTGATTTTTTTCATGTTAACATTCTGAAAACAGTACAGTTACATTTATCAGCATTTAATTTTTAAAGTTCAAGATGAATAGTTTTGTTTGAAATATACAACTTGGTAACATCATGCACCTAAAATAAATTCAAATTGTGTCAGGGTTTTAATTCATACTGACTTTTAATACAACCCAACTAGTTACTAAACAGCCAACAGTTCCACAAGAGGATAAAATATATCAAATCTGTTGCTTTTGAAGGTGAAGCAAGATGTAGTAATGATACAGCCTATCACTGAGATCCCAGAAGGAAACAGAATTAAACTCAGTTTGAATGGAGGGATTTTAATGAAGGGACAACATACAGAGGTGTTGGCATGGTCTGGAGAATCAGCAGAAGATGCTGAAAACCCAGAGAGTGGAAAACCTCCTATCCTCAGTCTGAAGATACAGGGGGAGGGAAGAGTATCACAGGAGGGAGAGCTGGAGCCCAGGAAGGCAGGAGGGGTGCTGGGCAAGAAGGTACAACCTTGAAAGGGGGAAGCACCACCCGAGATTTTACAGGGGCATTGCTTCACACCAGCTAGACTGAAGCGGGGAGAGTGCTGGGAGAAACACCCCAGCTTCTCTCTCCCCCTGTCTCTGATCCCCTTCTTGTGCCTTCCTTCTGCTGGCCAAACCAGAAGCCAGAGGGAAGGAGTCAGCTTTTAGGGGCAAGAACAGCAAAGAGGAAAGGGAATGGCTCCAGGGAGGGGCCGGGGGCCGGGGGTGGGGAGATAAAAAGCACTAGGAAACTCAATTACGTCACTGTCCCTGGGGTGTGACTCTGGGTGGCAGGATGAAGTGTGAGCCTCTGATCTCATTTCTCAGAAGTCTACCAGGAAATACCATTTTGGGAAAATAATTTGTTTAAAAAAATACAAAACCCTCTTGTTCTTCTGCATTCCTCCCCCTCTTCAAGTTTTATTTAAATCTTTCCTTTCGTTTACCTCCTAGTAACACAGAGGTGTTTGGTTCAACAAGCCTTCTGGTTGGCAGACTTTGTTTCTATCCTGAGAGCCTCTCTGAACTGCAGGAAATCTTAATACAACTGTCAAGATCTGGGAAATTTCCCTAAGATCCCTATTAAAGTTGGTGATAACTTTTCGCAAAAGTCAATCCAGCCTCCCACAGATGATAGCATTCATCATTTCTTTGATAAATGTCAAATGCATTTGAAGTAAAACTTGAAGTATTCAGTCTGAATGTTCTCTAATCTATTAATTTTGTACATGTGCACAGTTTCTGTGTAACTTCTGGTTACAGGGCAACTGTAAATAAAGACAGAGACTAATCGAAGCTACACGGTAAGGACACATACTAAGAAGCCTCCTCAGCAGAACCAAAAGCTCTTAAATGGAGGTTCCCTGGGGTGCAGCCCTGAGCACTGTCAAACCTGAAGTCTGGGGTGGGGGCACAGGGATCACAGATGACTCATCTTTGCTGTAGCCAAGGCCCTGAAACAGTGTCTCGCACATTTCATGCACTCGATAAATGTTTGCTGAATCGGCCGAACCTTCGTTTGTCCCATAATCACTACCCAAAAACCACACAGATAATTACTTCTTGGAAAAATTCCAACAACTAGTGTTTGATATCACCTATGTGGTTTCTCTCTCAAGAGCAATTCTGTAGGATTACATAATTTTATGTTTCTCTCTTCCCCCTTTGGCCTTAATGTAATACACGTGAATAACAGCTTTATACAAAATTCCTACCAGCACAACCACAGCAGATTCAAGGCATCATTTTAGAGATGATGCCAGCATCTTTCAATTTAGCAGATGACAATGGCTAGGGAAATGCATAATTTGGTATTAACTAAAGAGCTAAAGATATTTTAAACATACCTTTTGATTTTTTTTAAGATCAGAGTTTTTCTTAAAGAATTAGTGTTACCACAACTTACTCTTCTTTAAAAAGTAATTTTGCATTTCTATGCATAGAATGAAAGTGTCCAATTACAAAGTTAACTCTGTAACATACTTTCAAAATTTAAATAGCAAAAATGTTGCATCCAAAATGAATCTCTATAGCCCCCCAAAAGACATATATGCAGGAAGACCAAGGATTTGGTGAAAATTAAAAATATTTCATACTTTGAAATTTAGAATTAATTTAATTTAGAATCATTCCCACATTTTGAAGTCTATATTGAAATATTAACTTGAAATGACCTTGACCACTGAAATCCTAAATTTAACACTCTTTAGAACAAAATAGCCCTTCTCTTCTGCTTTATGGGCAAATGAACTAAATGCTAGGAAATGGTACTGCCTGGGCCTTTGAACCAAGGCTAAAAGAGATGAAATGCTATCTGATGTGTATAACATTAGAGAACCCATTCTGAGTTAATAAAAGGATGAGTTTGTTTCATATCCTGTGACACAATATTCCCTCTTTTCTGAAAATGCTCTCATTTCAACAATAGGGGTTTTTTATTTTTTTTTTCTCCTCCAGGGTAGGGGTAGAGGAATCAAGATAGCTCTTATATTCCTTTATTAAAATGCATTGTGACAAAAAATTCAGAGTGTGGATGGGGAAACAAATCTTGACTTTACCAAAACATAAAGCTGCATTTAGGGCAGCAGGTAAAGGATTAACAGCAACAGTACAAATTCATTATTTGCAAACTCGACATTCCCTAAATCTCTCTAACACATTGCTTTAAAAGCCACAGACAGATGATTTTATAATGTTTTACCAACATTTCAACACCTGAAAAGCCTCAACAAGTTAAACCTCTAGTCTTAAAATTTCAGACATGACCTCACTCAATTCTTTCATTGTTTTATTGCTCAAATTCTCATTTGTTTTCATTAAATCAATGAACAATGAGGAATTTTACATACCTATACACAAAGTAGATTTTCATTTTTTAGGAGCCTAAGAAATGAAAAGGAGAAAAAAAAACACAACAAAATGCTACCACAGAAGTATTTTAAAACAGAATGTTAATTATTTATACTTATCACAGCTCTACCATTCGAAGTGCATTCAGACTTCAAAACAAACCCTTTAGTAACATCAGTGCTGATGTACTGACTGCAGATTTAGGTGAAATCTTGAGGATCCCAAATGACCAAGATAAACACATATATACTGTTCTGGCCATTTCATCACTCTTTATCACTATTCTTTTGGGGTGACATATATTGCAGTTGACCCTTTGAGAGGGACTAAAATAGACATGATTGTTCCTGCTTGCCCAGCGTGCTTTCTCTAATTTTTCTTTGGAGAACTCTTCTACTCCAGATAATGTGGATCTGACATCAAACCCCTTTTTGAAGGAAGACATCTGAATCCAAGCTTAGTCAATGGAACAGTCTATTCCTCATGTTCAGGGAGGGGCAAGTAACTGACACCCCTGTAAGAACAGCTCTACGACTTGTGCAGAAAATACTGAAGAAACAGTGCTATCCTTTCCTTGCTCTGAGTTGGCAGAGGCTCTATTGGGCTATAAGTCAAAACTAGAAAACAGATCCTGATAACCTTGCCTGAGGGAGCCAACAATGCTGTAACAGGCAAGACCTACCTGAAGGCTTTTTCATCAAATGAGTGAAGCCCCTTATACGTAGGCCAGTTTGAATTGGTTTTGTCACTTGCAGCTAAAAGAATCCTGAGTGTAACAATGTGACAATATTTAAAATAAACATGACTGCTTTTGAGGTTTCTCCTCCTCCTATACATTATCACATTTCATCTCACAGTTCAGGAAAGCATATATCCATTAACATTAAATTCATTATTCTTAAACACATAGGATGTGGAAGAGGGACAAACAATGCCAGGGGCGTGATCATTTTGAAATACGGTGGTCAGGGAAGTCTTCCTTAGGTGGAAGAAAAGCAGGGATTACATATTTCAGAGAACTCAATTGTTATCCATCAAATGAAAGAATAAACAGTTTATAGCAGAGCCAGGAGTGATCCTTATATTAATTCCCTGAATGATAAATTAGGAAGCTTCTGCAGTATCCTAGGCCAGATATGATGAAGCCCAAACAGACTCAAACAAATACGACATAAAGTAGAGTCAAGTTAGATGTGGGGCTCTCTAGGTGGTACCTGTGGTCACTGGCATAGGATAAGAGACAGAGTTTGGGTGATAAAGGGAAGGAGACAAAGTATGGGTCAGTTAAATATGCCAGCAGGATATCTAAAGGAAAGTGATCCAGCAGGCCCTTAGAATGGTAGGCCTGGGATACAGGTAGGCTGAGACTGGCCATACAGATCCTCAGTGGCATACAGATGGCAGTTCGGGCTTGGGCAACGCCCACTAGAGCCTCCTCGACAAAAGAAGAAGAGAAGGATGGAGATCCACCAATCTCCCTCTAGATAATCTCAGTTCTGTTTGTGAGCTCCATGAGAACAGGCTTCCTCACCAGACAGCCTTCAGTAAATATCTGTGGAATATCGGAGTGTGTAGACCCCGGGCACTCAGCACATGCTGTTGATTCTACACGGGTATTTCTTCAGGTGCCCTCCACCGCCGGGGCTGCCAGGCTCCACAGCTATACAGGGTACAGCATCATTACTCAGATCTCACCTCCTAAACTAGTTCACGCTCTCACATTAGGTGTAATCATAGCTGGCAACTCTTTCTGGGGATGTCTCAAACAGATCTGACTTGAAAAAACAGTTTTCTGTCAATTAACTTGAAGTAGAATTGTTGCTCTTCCTCCGCCCCTTCTCTTTCTCCTGGGCGAGCCCAGTGACCCCAGCAGGCAGCCATCCCAACAGAGGCGAGGTTCCGAAATGGGTACCTCCAGATGAGTTTTTAAACAGCTACCTAAGTCTCAAAGACACAAAGCTGAAATGTGCGGTTGCTGGCCATTCCAAAGCAGTCTTCCTGCGTAGGGGAGAGCCGACCCGAGGCTGCGAGCCGGGAGACCGAAAGGAGGTGCTGTCAGCCCGCAATCCAGGTTTGTCCAGATCCCCGGGCTTGCGCCTGGCCGCCGCCTGGCGCACGTCTGCTTTGGTTCGGCAGAGCACGCGTGTTCAAAGTCGCCCCGCGGGGGACCCAAGCGCCAGGTGCTCCGGGGGACATTTCCGCCCGCCTCTCATTCGGGTCCGAAGCCTCTTGCTGTGGACTTGACAGAGAGGTCTGATCGCCCTCCAGCTTCCACCTAATGGCAGGCTAACCGCCTGCATTCTACGCTTTTCCTCTTACCATCTCTGTAGCTCCCCTCTCTCTGTCACTTAGCAAAGCTGTGTTTTAGTGTGTTGACTACGTGTCTGTAAAGCTCTAAGTTAACGCGTGAGTTAAAAATTCATTAGCCTTGAAATTTCAAAATCACCCTTGAAAACTCCCCCTTAAATCACAAGATTTGGTGTCTATATGCAAGGCAATAGTATGTAAGTACACGTGGACAGAACATGCCACAACGGTGCACAGTAAATAAAATGAGGATGCAACGTATAAAATTTTAAGTGCAAAAGACTAAAATGATATCAGGGAGATGAACCTGTCTGCTATGCCACTGTACTTGCAGTGCCTCCTGCACTAGACTGTAAGAGGCACGAAGGCAGGCCTCGTCCGATTTTGCTCATCACTATGTCCTCAGAGCCTGGAAGCCTGGCACTTCGCGTCCACAAATGTTCAATGATCTATCTCGAATAAAATGAAATGAAGACTAAATGAGCGCACGCCCGATCCGACTCCGCGACCCGCAGAGTGAGCACTTCGAGAAGCGGGATAGAGCTGCCGGCTCAGCGCCACAATCTTGGCCGCGAGGCCAGGATGTGGACACGGGCCTCGATACCCCGCGGCGCCAGCTCCTAGAGGCTGCACGTGCGCCTCCTTGCACCGCGGCCTCGGCGCACGCCCCGCCCCACCACGCACGCACGCGCCCTGAAGCCCGGCCGCTGGGTCGGCCCGCTTGCCTAGGCTCACCCGCGCGCCCGCTGCCCCTCACCCCTTTACCCACTGGGGGGCGCTCCCCTCCCGCCCCACGCGCCCACACTCGCGCGTCTCTCGGTCTCTGGCGATTCTACTCCGGAACCTGGGCGTGCGCGCCGCCTCCTACCTGAGGGCCGGCGAGGGAGGAGGGCGGAAGGGCTGAGGGGGCTGAACAAGACCGTATCGGGAGGCGGGAGACAAGAGAGCGAGCGGCCACCGCAGACGGCACAGAAACGCGGGCGCGTGCGCGCGCGCGCGGGCGCGTTCCTGGCCCTCGCTCCCTCCGTCGACTCTCTGCCTGAGCCCAACCCTGCTGCCGCGCGCCGCCGGCCTCGCCGCGCCTAATAACAACTGCGCCCAGGGAGTCCAAGCGGTGCAACCACTAGGCGGTGCTCTGCAGGGATACTTCGGCAAGTCCTCTTGCTGGCCTCAGTTTGCCCATCTGTATAAAGAGGGAGGAATCTGAACCTGTCTCTTATACACATCTAGATGTGTATAAGAGACAGGCGTCGTGGAGCTGCTGCTGCTGGGGGCAGCATGGTTAGCGGGCCCGGCCCGCGGGCAGAACGAGACGGAGCCCATCGTGCTAGAAGGCAAGTGCCTGGTGGTTTGCGACTCCAACCCTACGTCCGATCCCACGGGCACAGCTCTGGGCATCTCTGTGCGCTCCGGCAGCGCCAAGGTGGCTTTCTCTGCCATCAGAAGCACCAACCATGAGCCGTCCGAGATGAGTAATCGCACCATGATCATCTACTTCGACCAGGTGAGTGCTCCAGGAAGACTGGATGGGTGGGGGTTGGGAGAGGTAGTAGGTAGATGTTCGACCCTCTCCGAGGTCTCAGCGGAAGTGCGGGGACAAGAGTTCGGGACAGATTCTTGTCCACTCCCCTTTGTTCCCGTCTCGTTATAGGTACTAGTGAACATCGGGAACAACTTTGACTCAGAACGCAGCACTTTCATCGCCCCGCGCAAAGGAATCTACAGTTTTAACTTCCACGTGGTAAAAGTCTACAACAGACAGACCATCCAGGTCAGCTGCCGCCTCAGGGCCAGGCCCCAGCCCCGGTAGGGGGCTACTGGCCGCGGGAGTGAGTCGGCCCGGCGGGGGTGGGAAATAGAAGGGGCAGCCGCACGTCCCTGGGGCAGCTTGGGGGAATAGGTAGCAGGGCCTCACGGTTGTCTGGCTTGGACTCTCCCTTGTTTTCCAGTCATGGGTTCTTGAAACCACCTCCAGGCACAGTTTTCTGCCTCCGCCTTGTGGGACCCTCCAAAGAGGTCCTCCCGCTACGGAACCCCGGGGATTTCTCTTTAGAGTTTCTGTTAGCATCCCAGACAGTTCTCGCTTCCGGAAGCTTTCCGCGGATCATCTCCTTCAGCACCACGGACAGTATCCCCGACTCCGGTCCCAGCTCTGAAGCGGGCGAGAAACCTGTGCGCTTGCATTCAGTGCCACGCTCCGGGGAAGTCCTGGCGTCCCTCTGGGGACCCACTCCGGATTTCTGAACAAGTAGCGCCTAACTATATCAGTTGAAAGGTGGAGAGAAAGGGAGGGGCGTAGTGCCACACCCTCCTGGCTCCAGCCTTGCCCCAGCCAGCACTCACTGGCTCTCCAGGGTTCCCAAAGGTTTTCAGGTTTGCTTTGGGCGGACACAGAAGGCGCAACGCGCGGCTCAGGAGAGGGCCCTGGGCCTTTATCTGCTGATGCCACCGCAAGGGCAAAGCCAGGCGGTGGAGGGCAACGCTGGATCTGGGACGAAAACTGAGCCCGGAGTTTGGGGATGAAGCACGGAGTGCAGCTCTGAGAGAGATTTCTCATCTGCCGAAACCTTGCCTGGCTCCTCTGCTGCGTCTCTGCTGTGTCCCGGCATCTGGAATCGGGAATCGGGAGGAGCCAGGGTTTTTGTTTGTGTTTGTTTGTATTCCCGGAAGCTCCAGTTGTCTGACTTTCTAAGGCAGGCGGGGAGGGCAGGGCCAAAGGTCTCTGGGCGCCTGAGCCACCTACGGGTTCACTAAACTGGATGAAAAGAGGGCAGTCAGGGTTCGATTCTTTTGGGGAGCAGACCCTTTCTGTCACCCAGATGGGCTGTCTTTCTCCTCATTGGGCCCTCGGCAGTAAACTACAAAGCCCCCTTTCTTTCCACCCCCGCCTACCCACCGCCCCCTGCTTCCAAGCTTTACGTCTGTCAGCCAAGCGGTGAAGGTTCGCTATTTTATCTACGCTGCGGTACCCCACTGGGTTGCCCCTCTGAAGCCGGCCTTTCTCTTTCTCAGGTGAGCCTCATGTTAAATGGGTGGCCGGTGATTTCAGCCTTCGCTGGTGACCAGGACGTGACCCGGGAGGCCGCCAGCAACGGAGTTCTAATCCAGATGGAGAAAGGCGACCGAGCATACCTCAAGCTGGAGCGGGGAAACTTGATGGGGGGCTGGAAATATTCGACCTTCTCTGGATTCCTCGTATTTCCCCTCTGACTGGCTCATCTCGGGAATGGAGGCAGGGAGAGGGCGAAGGCAGGAGGGGAAAATGATAAAGAGGCTGAACTTTAGAGGACGAAGGTTCGCTATTTTGTCTACGCTGCGGTACCCCACTGGGTTGCCCCTCTGAAGCCGGCCTTTCTCTTTCTCAGGTGAGCCTCATGTTAAATGGGTGGCCGGTGATTTCAGCCTTCGCTGGTGACCAGGACGTGACCCGGGAGGCCGCCAGCAACGGAGTTCTAATCCAGATGGAGAAAGGCGACCGAGCATACCTCAAGCTGGAGCGGGGAAACTTGATGGGGGGCTGGAAATATTCGACCTTCTCTGGATTCCTCGTATTTCCCCTCTGACTGGCTCATCTCGGGAATGGAGGCAGGGAGAGGGCGAAGGCAGGAGGGGAAAATGATAAAGAGGCTGAACTTTAGAGGACGAGAAAGCGGCACGACTTGAAACTTCCTACTTGTTCCCCAGCTGTATCCGGTAAACGAAGCGCAGCCCGGCGGTTGGACAACTTAGTCCATTTCCTCTTTAGGAGAAGTAAATTCCGCTTAGCTCTGCGCACTCCCATTTCCAAAATAAACTCGCCCCCAACTCCAGCTGCAGTAATCAAGAAAGACAGACTGCCTTGTCACTGTTTCTTACCCCGTGTTCATGTTCCCTACAATTTATATAAAAGAAACTTTGCATTTCACTGCATAATGTGAAATATCTTCCTCCTCTGAGTCCCGCTCTGAATCTTTTCATCCCCTGAAATCTAATATGTCCCTCCTCCCCCTCTTTTTTTTATTTTGGAGAGGGGGGGAAGGATTTTTTTTGGATGGGGAAGTAGTTTTAACTTGGCAAGTACTGCTCTTAAAACACCGCTCGAATTAATTAGCTGAAGGTACTTTGTATGTATCCTCGGCTGCTTGTTAGCAGAGAAAGGACTCACCTTAGTGGTGACTGGTTTAAAAAAAAGAAATATATATATATATAATATATATCATTTGTACACGAAGAACTGTTCCCAGTGTAAACTGGCTGTATTTCCGTATTTCTATGTCCCATTTGGAGTGATCGTGAAATCTAAGGCTGCTTGATGTTCTGATGCTTGTCAATGCCCTCGTATTCTGTGGCTCCACTAAACGCCAGGAGGTTCTTAACGGACGCTTCCTCGTCCTCTGTAACATACCTGTGAATAGCCAAGATTTAATTTTGCTTTAATCTAAAAAAGTTCAAGTGGAACTTTTATTTTTCTGAAACAGCTTTCTAAACTCCGCACCTCCCCTAGTTGCGAGGTCTGGGGGCAGGGGTGCTGAAGGGTGAGATTCAGAGGTGTAGGGGACTTGGCGGCGTGCAAGCCAAAAAGGCTAAGGCAGGAGGGCTTCCTCACGATGTCGGCTCTCGCTCCTTCCTGCGCGGGCCTAAGGCCAACCCTGCATTCCGCCCTGTGCTCCCTGCCTTGGCGCAAACGTAGGAAATTTGGCTGAAATCTTGCTAGGCCAGGCCCGACAGCCGGCCTGGAAGCGAAAAAGGCTTTTCGCAGTCCAAGTGCATCAGGAATAATTCCAAGTCGAGGAGCCAGAACCTTTCTGCCCTTTCGTCACGCTTCCCACGCCTCTGCCTCCGGACTGTCCGCTCACAGATCCCGAAGCTAAGTCTGTTTTATTCTGCCCTCTCTGAATCCCGAGTCCGCGCCGGCGGTATTACCGGGCGCCGGGGACCTGTGATCGCGCTCATCGCAGGACTTTTATTCAAGAGGTTCGTCCAGGAGTTTTGATTGTAAAGGAACATAATGTGAAAGCAAAATTGAAATAAACGACTTCGTTTTAAGTCTGGAAGTCTGACCAAGTCGCTTCGGCAGAGGGGAGGTCGGGCCGGGGAAAGCAGGTGGGCGGCCAAGGGGCGGGAGCCGCGGCCTGCGTGGCCCCCTCTGGCTCTGGTCCTTTTGGAGGTTTCTCCTGGCCCGAGATTCAGAGATGAATTTAATTAGAGATGGAGAGAAGCGGGAAGGAGGTTAATAACAGCACCGTAAACAATGTTTCTCGATTTATTCCTGCGGCTCCTCTTGATTTAGTCAACAAGCGAGCGGCCTGAGCTGAAACTCAGCCCGGGCTTCTCCGCACGCAATCCAGGGGCTCGGGCGTCTAGCTGGTGCCCTCAGCGGCCCCAGCGACCCCGGACCCCTCAGGGGTTAAGCAGGGATTTGGGAGTGAGGAGGGGAACCGGTCTTTTTCCTGCCCCACAGTTCTCCACCCTAGTAAGTCTCCAGGGAAGTGAGGATAAGGAATCCTAGAGGAATTTTTAAACTATTCTTAAAGGAAAGAAAAAAGATTGTAACCACCCCCCCTCCCCAGCTTTCTCCGCATTCTTCCGGTTGGGAGGGAGAAATCTGAGAGAACTGGAGCGCTGGGCAGCGGAACTAGCTCGACCCCGCTCGGCGGCGGGAGCACAGCCAACCCGCCAGACACCGGCATATCACACAAGCTAAGGCTCACCGCGCAGGTTGGGTAGCCACCGCTCACGGGAACTGAGCCCCAATCACCCTTGAAACTGACTCGCCTGTGAGTGGGTGGTCGGCGAGCAGACCCGCATTGTGGATGTCCAAGCGGTGCAACCACTAGGCGGTGCTCTGCAGGGATACTTCGGCAAGTCCTCTTGCTGGCCTCAGTTTGCCCATCTGTATAAAGAGGGAGGAATCTGAACATCTCCAAGAGTCCTCCCGCCCCGAGGTTCTAGCCTTTCTCTCTGGTCTTTTGCCTGGCTTTAGGGAGTCCTGGCGGCAGCCAGGTTGATCTGGAGCCTGTAGGCTAGCCCGGAGGTGGAGAGAAGCGGCCTATCCAGGAACTCAGGTTCACTTTGAGCCCTTGCTCTGGGGCCTGAAAGGTCAACAAAGATAAGGAATGAGGGGCCCTCAGTGAGACAAGAGTGCGAAGTTATCCCTTGATTCTGCTGGGGCTTCAGCTGGCCCCTTCCTGGCTGGAGAGCTTTCTCTGCAAACTCTGACCTTGGCCTTGGGGATCCTTCTTATCTGGTTTCAGCCACTTCTTTCATCTCCTGATTCCTTCTCTCCACCATCTGATGAAGCGGTCTCCCACTCCTGTCTTCACCTGCCATATCTTTGCTTCAAGTTGAAACACCTTTTTTCTTTTCCCCCCGCTTGGTAGAATCCTCTCTTTCTGGGGGAACTAAGCAGTTCAACTAACAGGCCTTGTCCTCTGGGAAGTGGTCTTGTCCATACAGCACAGACCTTGCTTTCCCGAGGCTCACAGCCCCCTCCTCAACCTTCCACCAGGGAGGGTTGAGGAGGGCAGGGAGGGCAGGGAGGACAACTTTGAGCTGTGGACAGTTCTTTAAGACCATCTGGGGCCTGGCTGGGCCACCTCCCTCACCTCTGGAGCAAATGTGGAGGTGATTGTTACTCTGCCAGAGGCAGGTGAATGACCTTCATCTGAAAATTGTGCTCCAGCTTCAAGGAGGGTGTGTTGGGGATTGAGAAAGTTAGAGGAAAAGGGGGTTATTAGCTCAGTAGGGACTACCTCCCTGCCCCCAACCAGAGGCTAGGAAGGTGGGGGCGGGGGGAGGGTGTTATTCTAACCCACCTCAGAGTGGCTTTCTTTAAAGCTTAGAATCCTCTAGGCTTTTCTAGATCTGGGTCCTGCTTCTTGCTTTTATCTCAAATAGACCTGATCAGAAGAATCAAGGCTGTAGGAGTTCCAGGGCCACATCTTCACTCAGCTTCATCTTTGTCTGAAAGACTCCTTTCCTGCCCGGGTCCCCTTGATTACTTCCTTCTATTCTGCCTCAGTGGTCACCTCCCACGGGAAGACCTCTTCGCCCCAGATAGGAGAGTGGTTACCTCTTCCAGGCCTTCTGCTTTGGAGTGTGGTCTCTCTTACCACACTGCCTCCTCCCCCACCC